>PVKM010002221.1:0-67226 GCA_004027735.1 Carollia perspicillata | reverse complement strand
CAATTGTATGTTATTTCCTATTTTTCCCTACTGCCTTTAAGATTCTCTCTTTGTCTCAGAATTTTGCCATTTTAATTATCATGTGTCTTAAAGTGGGCCTCTTTGGGTTCTTCTTAATTGGGACTCTGTGTTTCCTAGATTTGTGCGACTTTTTCTGTCATGAAATTAGAAAAGTTTTCCATCATTACTTTTTCAAACACGTTTTCTATTCCTTGCTCTTCTTCTGCTTCTGGTTTCCCCATTATACGAATGTTATTGCGTTTTGTGTTGTCTTGCAGTTTCCTTAATACCTCTTCATTCTTTTTGAGTCTCTTTTCCTTTTATTGCTCTTTCTGGGAGTTTTTTTCTGTCTTGTCATCCAGCTTGTTGATTCGACCCTCTGCCTTATTTAGCCTGCTTTTGTTTCCTTTATGGTGTTCTTCAATTCAGAAATTCATTTCCTCTTGGCCCTTGTTGATAGTTTCTATTTCTTTTTTCATGTTGAGATAGTTTGCAGCGAGTTCATTATAGTTTCCCTGTAGTTTCTGGTAATTCTCTGTGAGCTCATTGAGTTTCCTTTTAACCATTACTTTGAACTCAATATCTGACTTTCTCTATTTGATTTAGCATTCTTTCTGACACTTCCTCCTTTCCTTTCATTTGGGGATTGTTTCTTTATCTTCCCATTGTTTTTGAGACTCTTCCTGTTAGTCTCTGCTTTTTAAATTGCTCTGTCCTAACTCCCTGTGTTTATGTTGTAAACTTCTATGGTAGAAGACCTATGAGATTCAGGAGTGCAGTCTCCTTGATCTCCTTAGCTTGCTGGTCTTGGGCTGTCCTTTATGTTGGCTCTCTGGATGTCTTTGGGTTATGATTATTGTTGGGTCTCTCTTTGGTGGGTCCTTCCCTCCAGCTGTTTAACTGTGCATCATTTCACCCACCATAACTTACATTCTGTTGTTCAGGTGCAGACAGGTTGTGTTGAAGCTGGTCCTTCTGTCTGTCTGAGGATTTGAGGCTTCTTTCTCACTTTTGTTCAGGTGTTTTTTCTAGGTAATTTCTTCACCATTTAGTTTTAATTCTAGATTGGTTGTGGGTGGTGGTTAGTGTGGCTTCCACTCACTCCTGTTATTATCTGTTGGTGGTTCCTTTGTTGGTGGGTTTCTACTTCCATCATGTATACTGGCATTCACAGCTCCCACCTACTCTTTTACATGATCAGTTTGAAGAGAAAGCAAAATGGATTAAGACAGCATGTGTGTATTTTATAGGACTTAATTTACCAACCCATAGAGAAGAGCTAGGAAATCCTGGATAAGTATAGTGTTAACTGTGATATTTTATACAACTAGTCACTTTTAAGACAGGGTGGAAAAAAAGATAAGACTCTTGCTAGGGTGAGGAAGGATTGTGAATTGGATCCAGAAAACAGTGAGCTTGTGGGAGATCAAATTATAAGATATAGTGAGAATAAAGAATAGGAAATAGATGTATTGTGTCTGAGAATGGAGTTAACCACAACAGTAATAAAGTTCTGGAAAGAGTCAAGTGATCTAAGATCTGGGAGGGGTGCTGTATAGTATTTACAATTTTATGGAACAATAATTATTTACAATAGTAATGATGCACAATCATATGACAGAATCCATATGATCTGAATAAGAAGAATAGGAAGTGCATGACCTAGAATGGTATGCTGTTGGAACACAAGTGAAGTGAAAGAAGGAAAATTGAAAATACACTGTGAAAGACAGAACCATGTAAACCAGTCAAACAATGCAATTAAACACACACAAAAAAGAAAACTAAACAGAATAAAGAGAAATAAAAATACTAATAAAATAAAAGAAGCAAAAATAATGAAATAATACTAATAATACAAATAAATATTAAGTTGCAAGTTTCTGGAATAGCAAAGTGAAATTTGCCTCACTTTTTCAGTTATTGGGTGACTCCTCTTTGGGTCTGACTGTGATCCTTTCACAGTTCCAGTATTTATTGTCTCACTTATTTGGGAGGGAAGAAAGGAAGAAGGGGAGGAAAAAAGCCTCCTACTGGCTTTAAACTGGCCAAGCAGTTATGCTATTCTTCCTGGCTACAGCAGGCTGAGGTGGGGTTGGTTTCACTTGTCTCCTTCCTGTGGTTTTGTGTGGATAGGGCCCAGGTCTGAGCTGAACTCTTCGCAGTTGTCCAGCCTCCAGCCCAGTTTCTGTTCACTGCCAGTCCCCCAGTGCCCTTCTATGCCAGCCCTATGCCTTCTGTCCACCAGGTGTGCTGTCTTTGAGGTGCACCAGTTAGGGGCAACTCACACACTACCTTCTCACTCTTTGCTGTCTTAGATGCTAGGGACTCTCAGAGTCTCTTCAGGGTAGTTCACCTCTCCCACTGATTTAAGTCTTTTGGGGACTGCTGACTCCCTGGGCCCTGCTGCTTTCCTCTGTAGGGGGCGCCTCCACCTTGCTCCTAGTGAGCCAGTCTGGCCGGCAGGGCAGGGTCACCACCATGGCTGAGTCTGCAGATGTGGACACATGCCCCTGGGGCTGCTGGCATAGTGGGTGTCCTCTACTGCTGCCTCAGTATTTTAGTCACAGGGTGGTGGTGTTAGTCATGTGCTGGTCTCTGCTGCTGCTACTGTGGCAGCAGGGGGGGCAGTTGAGGGGGTAGCACAGCAGCTGGGTCAGTTGCACACCACTGGAGTCATGGGCACGGTTGGGCACCTTCCCCGCCATTGCCACTGCAGTAGGGTGGAGGCGCAGCCCCAATTCTGTAGGCAGAGGCAGGCCCACAGCAGAGGCTGTGGAGGGTACATGGACACAGCGAGGGGAGTCGGGGTGGCTGCTGTGGGAGAATTCCCTTAACAGCCACCAAGTGCCTTTTTTTATTTTGAAAAATTCCTCCTGTACATGATCCAAGCACAGAGAAGTTATTCTTCCAATCTATCTCTATAGAAATAATTTAGCTTGATTGTTGACCACTGCTAGTAAAAGTACAAGTTTATTCTCAGTTAAGCTGCTAAAACAATTGACTGGATCATGACTAGCATAAAGCAGAATCAGATGTAATAGAATGTAGAAATTCGATATTTTATGGAATTAAAATGAATAAATTATATATAAAGAATTATATGCAATATAACATTAATGTAGATTTAATCAATTATAATATACTAGTAATATATATTATATTGATATTCTGTATTAATATACATTTTGTATATATATACTTATATCAATATTATCATAAATTTTACATTTGTAATAGAATCTCTTAGAGGCTTCAATAATATAATAGTAAAACACTTCTTCATGAAGCCCATGCTGGAAAATAAATTTTCTTCTAAAATTTGTGGTAAAAATTTTGAGAAACCTCAACTTAAACAGAAGTTTGTATTTTGTTTGTATTTCTACTGTACATGATTTATCTGGGTGGAGGTATATGATGAGATGTGAAGATGGAGTTATTCATATACATTAGGAAAGATTTCCTTTTCTGATAAAATGAGAGAAAGCCATGGTTATCTTTCTCCGTCTTCTGACTACCTGGGATATTTTTAAGAAGAGATGATGTTTCAATTCCTTGCATGGGAATACAAGACTAAGAATAAAAAAACAGCCTTGAATGGTGTAGCTGAGTGGATTGAGCATGGGCCTATGAACCAATGGATCATGGTTCGATTTTCAGTTAGGGCACATGCCTGGGTTGCAGGCCAGTTCCCAGAAGGGAACGCATGAGAGGCAACCATACATTGATATTTCTCTCCCTCTCTCCTCTCCTCCTCTAAAGATAAATATAAATGAAATCTTTTTAAAAAAGGAACAAAAAAACAGAATACAGAAAGCTGGAAATTACCTGGGTCATTATTGATATATTTTAGCTTCTGAACTAAAATTCTAATTGTCTATCACAAATCTTTATTATGAGAGATAATCCAATGTTTAGCTTTTAAACTGCATGTGGATGTCATTCTATTTCTTGTAGCCTATAATATATGTAGAGAAAAAATAATTTAGCAAAATAAAAAAGTTTAGGTCGATGTGGGTGTCAAGCAGGAGAATAAGAAAGATCGACTTGCACATTTAAATTTTGGTTCTGTTTGTAGAGGAAGAAATAGTAAAGGTTTGATTCCAAGATCAAAGGTAGAAGCTAGAACATGTTCAATACATAAAATATATAAAAACCAAAATTAAGGAAATAACTGTAAGTTTGAAGACAACATGGAGACAATTTGGAAAGGTAACTAAAGTAATAAATAAATATTCCCCTAGAATAACTACCTAATTTCTGGGTAGATTGGTGCATTTTTAACATTTAAGAAGTGTGAAAAGAGAGATCATTTTGGGAAGTTGATCATGGAGATAATTTGAAAAAGTCATTTAGAAAAAGCTTACATGTTGGGAACTGCCCTGCCTGGTTGCAGAAGCTCTAACCCCTGCCATGGCTAAGGCTGAGTGAGCAACCTTCAGCTATAAGCCATTAGAGAGACAAAGCTTATCTCCCTGGCAGGAGTGCTGCTTCTGCTCCTTTTATTTCATCCATAACTGACCCCCAATGCTTGGTCGCTTAGCCAATGATGGGTAAGATTCCTCAAGGGAGGATTGACCTAAGACAGGCACAATTACATGGAGGCCCCAGGGAAGGACTTGGGGGCTACAGCAAAAGGGGATGATGGACCCTCACCCCTCAGCTTTGACAAAGACCGAGTCCTCATTCTGTCTGTGAGAAGTCTCCTAATCTCTTGGCTGCTTTACTTCCCCTGCCTGACTTAAACCTAAAACAAAGACAAAGGGTGGTGCAGCCCTGTGCTGGAAAGAGCACGTTCCCTGGGTGATCAGACCTAAGAAAGAATGCCTAAACTCCTGTGAAAGCTGCCTTGCTAAGAATGCTCTCAATTAAATGATAAGGGTCTGAGCAGGAAATAAGTTTGTTTCCCAAAGTTTTGTAGCCCTTTAGCTGACAGACCCTGACTCAGAATAGGCCCTCATAGTTCTTTGTATGCTATTTATTGTTTGATTCTTACTGCCTGACAATGATTAATGAACTTTACCTGTATTCCTGTGCAAATTGAATCCCAATAATAGCTTGTCAAGGCAAGGGTCGGGGCACTCTCCCTGTGAGAGAGTGGCCAGGCCACTGTGAGGTGCTCCCCACTAGAGGGAGTAGCCGTGCTGTCCCTTTCCCTCCACAACACTTGGTAGTCCATGTGAATTTGTCTCACTTTTCTTCCATAAAGCCGTAGACACTGCAGGCAGGTGTCCACGTCACTTACAACATTTCTAAATGGACATATTTGGTAGTGGTTAAATGTATGGATTTTAGCGTCAAGAGAAAAGTTTGAAATATCAACATAAATATGAGAATCATAACCACAGAATAGTAAATTCAAGCCTCCGTTATCATTCATTTTACAAATATTTATGGGGGGCTTAATATATGCCAGGAAACATTATATGTGCTTAAAATATAGTGAAAAAAAAACCCAGAAAACTAAAAATGGAACTGCCATTTGACCCAGCAATCCCACTGCTGGAATTATACCCAAAGAACTCTGAAACACCAGTTCAAAAGAACTTACACACTCTAATGTTCGTAGCAGCACAATTCACAATAGCCAAGTGTTGGAAGCAACCTAAGTGCCCATCAGTAAATGGATGGATCAAAAAACTATGGTACATTTACATGATGGAATATCACACAGCAGAAAGAAAGAAGGAGCTCCTACCCTTTGCAACAGCATGGATGGAACTGAAGAGCATTATGCTAAGTGAAATAAGCCAGGGAGTGAAAGACAAATACCATATTATCTTATCTTTAAGTGGAATCTAATCAACAAAGCAAATAATCAACCAACATATAACAAGAAATATTGAAATTAAGAACAAATGGATAGTAACCAGAAGGGAGGTAGGGGGAAGAGTTTTCTGGAACATCTATAAAGGACACATGGACAAAACAAAAGTGGGTAGGGCTGAGGATGGGAGGTGGGGATGGCTGGCTCTATGGGGAGTGGCAGGGAGAAAATGGAGACGACTGTACTTGAACAACAATAAAATAAAAAAGAAAAGAAAAAAACACAGCAAAGATCTTCAACTGGTAGAGCTTAAATTTTTTACTGTAATATAGTACATACATAATGAATAATATCTACTGGGGCTGTGTGTGTGTGTTTGTGTATGTATACCTCCCTCACCAGGAAATTTCTTAGTGATTTATTAAATGGTTCCCTCAGGCCCTCCCAAACACATAGTCAGAAGGTTGATTTTCCACTCTTATACATTAGAGCAACAGTACTATGACTTCTTTTTTAAACTTTTCATCCCCATTTCCACTGACTTTTTCCTATTTAATGAGGGGGATAATTTAATATTCATTCTAAGAGAGTATTAGTATCATTTCCTTGGGTTTTGCCAGAGAATTTTTAATCCTGTATACCAGGACACTGCTCTCAAATTGATCACATCTCCTTTATCTAATTTGTGATCTGGTTCTTTTGGTTTGGCAGCCCTAGAATCCAATCCCAGAAATAGTCCCCTCTCTTCCTGGTCCTGAAGCTCCTACTTGATATGGTCTCTTTCTCTCTCTAGTAGGTATAAGCAGTTATTTGTATTATTTGAAGCAAGTTATAAATAAGTGTGCAGGAAGTTAATGGGGATAATAACTTTACAGAGATGATGTTTTATTGAAGGATAGAGACACCTACCTACATATCTTCAAGCAAGCAAGAAGGTTGGTGTGGGAAGAAAGCATATTAACCTGGACATGCCCATCCCATATCCATGGTCTCATTTGTTTTCTTTAGCTATGGGCCTGACCTTGGAATAGCAGACTGTTCTAGGTTGGGAATTAATCTCTGGAGCTCTGCTATCTTATGATTAAGATTTGTACCCACTTTGTATACAAGATTTCAAGGAGGCTCTCTAGCTTTCATACTAAGCTTTCTATTATTAACTATACTCAGCTTTTTAAAAATTCAATTTTATGTAATCCTGATATATCTGCTAATGAATTTCCATTTTCTGCTGTAACATTTCAGTTTACCCCTGGGAAATGTGTCAGTAATAATAACCCTACCTTATTCAAGGGGTGATATGCATTTTGTACTGCTAAATTGTAGATAATCCAACTCCAACATCTCACTTAAGTCCCTGCATTGTAAAACAATTATTTTACCAACTGTCACAGGTTGGTTTCCCTAAGTAGCACTGAGATATAGATTGGCATGCAGAAAGTGTGTTAGCACCTACTTCCAGTATCCAAGTCTGTTTCAGTAAAACTCAGCAGCAGGATCAAACTTGGGGAGAATGTGGGAGGGACATTCTGGAGGCAGGACAGCTCTGAGAGGGCCCAGAACATTACTTTCTAGCATCCCATCATAGGATACAGCTGTCCCTTGGTTCTCTCCAGTTGGAGAATTTTCTGGGAAGATATGAGAGCTGAAAACAGCAACAATGAAATGACTCCTTAGTCTTGTGAATAAATCTGGATCTCAGCTTCCTGAGAGCCTTGTCAATCTTGTACGGACTTTGTCTTTGATTCTGAAGGAAATTCAGTTTTAACAGAACAAGATGAGAAGAAGAAGAAGCAAATTGAGAACAACTGAGTTTCTAGTATCATGGGAAGACAGGAAATGTCATAAAATCACCTGAGAAGTAATGGGCAAGAATGAAATAATTAAATTAGAGGGAGGGAGTGAGAGATAGAAAGAGAGAGAGAGAGAGAGAGGGAGAATTTCCGTGAGAAAGTGATTAACAGTGTAAAATTTGGGAATGAAGAGAAAAAGGAAGATAGCTACAAGTTGGTTATGAAATGCTGGTCATTTATATATTTATATTTGTATTTATATATTTATAATCTCTGTTTTTATTTTTATATTTTAGTCTTTTGGAAAGGCTTAGGTATATTTCTCTGCTGAAAAGAACATGCAGTTAAAAAAGGTGAGAAATTGAAAATGGAATAAAATAATAGCTGAATGGCCTGAAACAGGAAGATACCTATATATCCAAACTTGTCTTTCATCAAATTCTCCAGTGGTTGGAGTAATAGAAACAGTCTGAAAAGAAATAAAAGGGAAGGGAAAAGATAATTAAAATTAAAGGTAAACATGAAAGGGTATTGTGCTTGGTGTTCTCAACCAAAAGAAAACAAATAAAAGAAAGCAAAAAACATGAGCATTTGTCATGTGAATGGAAAGTGTTACAGTGATAGGTGCCCTTGTGTAAGGAGTCAGTACTGGTAATTGTACAGCAACAGCAGGAATAGCATGAATCAGGATCATCATTCAAGATGTGGAGTCACATCAGACATAATACAATTCAAAATGTTTTTATTTAACCCCAAAACTTTTTTCATAACTTCAACCTTAATTTATTTTCTTTTAATTTTTGTTATATTATATTTTATTTATTTTTTTATTTTTTAATTAAAATTATTTTATTGTTGTTCAGTTACAGTTGTCTGTATTTTCTCCCCACTCCTCCCCCCGCCCCAGCCAAACCCACTTCACTCCCTTGCTTCCACCCTCCACCTTGGTTTTGACCATGTGTCCTTTATAGATGTTCCTGAAAACCCTTCTCCCCTCTATCCCAGCCCCCTTTCTGGCTATTGTTAGATTGTTCTTAATTTCAATGATTCTGGTTATATTTTGTTTGATTTTTTTCTTTTGTTGATTATGTTCCAGTTAAAGGTGAGATCATATGGTATTTGTCCCTCACCACCTGGCTTATTTCACTCAGCAATAATACTCTCCAGTTCCACCCATGCTGTCTCTAAGGGTATAAGCTCCTTGTTTCTCTCTGCTGTGTAGAATTCCATTGTGTAAATGTACCATCGTGTTTTGACTCATTCATTTGCTAATGGGTATTTAGGTTGCTTCCAGCACTTGGCTATTGTAAACTGTGCTGCTATGAACATTGAAGTGCCTAGGTTCTTTTGGATTGGTGTTTCAAAATGTTTTAGAGAGATGTTAATGGTAAAAGGTAAGTGGAAAAAGAGGAAACATGACATTGCAGGATTTGAAAGTGGAAAAGAGAGTGCTGTGTGTATCTCAGAGAGAAAGGTTGAAGAATGAGAAGTACAAGGTGAGGTTTTACAGGAATTTTCAAGTATTTAAGAAACAAACAGCAATTCCATAAAAGTTATTTTGCCTCACAAATATCTGAGACACACGTGAAATCAGCCAATTTCATTCATAAAAAAGTAAAATTTTATGTTATTAGCTAGAAGGCTGTTGGAGATCATAATGTCTGAACTTACCATTTTCCAACATAAGGAAACAAGAGTAAGGATTAACATTATGTTGGGTTACCTAATACTAGCTGGTCAAGGAGAATGAGACCTAAACATTGTTGTATCAGGTTTCATGAAAATGTATTACTCAGATGTAGTACACATGACAAAATAATATGTAAATTGTGTAAGTTTATTTCTAAAAGTATTTTTGTTTTATGTAAGTAGATATGCATATATTTTAGGAGGTAAAACAATACTAAGCAAATGTTGAACCCATATGTGGAATTGGAAACTAGCAATGCTTTGACAGAAGTTATTATCCTGCAGAATTACATAGATTTTTGTGTAATGGGGGAGCTTGTTACCATTGTATATCTGTCCTTGTATCTTTCTGTATATCTCTACCTTCATGCTCATCTGTAACTCTATCAATATCTAAATCCATATCTCTACCTATACTTATTCCTACACCTACATCCTTACCTGTAACTCTTTCAATATCTAGTTATCTATCAACCTGGTACTATAAATGTGTCTGATATCTCATATTCTTGATAGTATAAACACAGTTCATTGACATTTATAAAATAACTTTATAATTGATGGCATAGTTCACATTTCAAAGGTTTTACCTGATAAAGCAATCAGCAAATATTTCAAGGTCTCACATCATTCATTTTTACTTAGATACAATTTCCAAATTTCCTTGGCCCTGACTAATTAAACACTTTACATAGGCACACTTTTTTCAGACAAATTAATTAAAAATAATTGTCATGAAATGCAAATAAATAAAGCACATTAAAGTTAAAGAATGAGCCATTTTTGTAAAAAAAATTTTGAATGACGGTGATTTATTTTGAATATTAAATCTTTAAGTTTAAATTATAAGAAAATAATTATGAGCTAATAATCTGTTAACCACAGAGAGCCCACAGTCTTGAATAGTCTAAATTTTGATAGATGCAGTTCTGCTAAACTGAACATATTTTTAAGCTGAACTATAAATTAATCAGTAGTATATATTTAGTTATAAACAGATATATAATAATGAATTGCTTATCTATCCCTTCTTTTTTATAGTCTCATTCTAGATATATAACTAGATAGAGTATACCTGACATGTTTCTGTTTGGAAAGCACATTAATCATATTATGAAGTGGTGGGTTGAATTGCCTCCCCTTACTTTTGTTGATAGATGAATATTACCATCTTTTCCTGGATATTCTGTTCTTTCTTCCTAAAGGTTTAAAAATTCATTGTCTAAAATATTTGAAAGATACTATTTTAAGTGAGAATACACTTTAATTGCTAACAAAAACACTCGTTTTTTAAAATATAATGAGTGATGATATTGTTCCTTCTTCTGGCAATCAGTACTCCTGGAAATCACATTGAATTTCGGCAGTCACAGCACTCCCCCTTTGTCATTTTCCTCCCATGTGATCCACTTCAGATCTTTTATATGTTAAAAGTCATGCAAGTATCTATTTAGACATGCACAATTGGGTAAAAGGAAATAAATATAATTAGCAGCAACCATCCAATGAGTTATTAAATCAACTTATCAACTTAGTCCCATTACAAATCCCTACACACCTACATTATATCAGACACTGTACTAAATGCTAGAAATATAAACAAATATATGCTTCACTTAGTCTTCCAAAAGAGCTTATATTTTAATTTGGAAGACAGAAGTAAGTGTCTAAATACAGTTGTGATATTTTATAGAGGCCTTAAGCTGTATAAGACTAGATTAACATATTTATATAAGCATTTCTACAGTATTCGAAATCACACACATTTCCTTGCACACTATATAAGCACTTCATTTATTGGTGTAATATTTGCTAAGTAGAAGGCTAAATGAATGAGTGTGCATGAAACAGTTTTGTGCACTGAGATCAAGAGAGGCACCAAGGAAGCAGAATTTACTGTGCTTTAATGAATGAGGGAAGATTTCACCACAGAAGGGATAATTATGTTCAGTCTTCCCAGACACAGAAGCCACTGACCTGCTTCATGCAGATCACAGAATTCCAAGCAGAAGGAAGAACTTGAGAAACGGTCTCAAGTCAGAACTGAGAAGACTTACAGGGCCATGGGATGGAGGATGGAAGCAGTGCTTTAAGGGTGAAGGGCTTGCCAGAAAAACACCAATCATGTGTTCACAACTTCGAAGGTACTCAGACTCCTACTCCATTCTGTGCAACACATGTCATTAAGCAAAAATGGCACCTTTTCTCCAGTTCATCCTGTCGATGGCCTATTGATCTCCTCATGCTATCACTTCAAAGAGCCATTAATACTATTATTGAGTGGTCATAAGAGAAAATACCTAATGAGCAACTCTATTATGTTAAATAATTAGAGAATAGTAATGAAATGTTAAAAATTATGACGTTAACATTTGGAAAGTTTCCCTTGAAGTAGCCTAGAGGATGAACAGAGGGAATGATGACAGAAAGTATTTCTCTTCACATGTTAAAACTTAGATCTTTTCAGCTCAATGTTTATCTGCTTTGTCAGAAAATGCACTAAGTACTGAAAAGATACTGTTTATAGAAGAGTAGATTTAAGTAGTAGAGAGAAAATTCTTAGGTAGATTTGGGACTCACAACTGCTTAATTGCCAAAGAGTATATTTTAAATGTCTTCAAATTAGATTTCTGTTTTCTCTCCATGATACCATTTGCATTTTCGAACTGCAAGAGTAGAAAGTAAAATTGTTCAGCACCTTCTCTTTTCATCTTTACCTACTACTCCATACCCTAACAGCCAGGGCACTTATCGTGAATGCACCTTGCCAAAGGAGATGGATGATGGTGTATGACAGTAATCACAAAAGTCATCTTCAAAAGATCTGAAGCATCTAGGGAAATCAGCCCTGAAGTATTAGAAGGATTAATAAAATAAATCAATACTCTTTCCTGCTTCCATTAAGTTCTTATTATTTCCTCTTAAATGTAATTTCATTTGAACAGATTTTGAATATCAGAATGCAGTACTTTCTTTTATTGATGTTTTCTTTTATTGGTGTGAAGAAGAGTAAACAATTTATATGCATGGTGAGCTGTGGCTGAGGATCAAGTTTTATATCATACCTGAGTCAGAACACATTTCACATGACCTAATTAAGAACAACTCATTATTAGCCCTATTAAGGCCAATTTCACAGATAGATTTAAATATTCTCAGTTAGAGTATACTGTGTTCAGAGGACAAGTTTTTAATGCTACATCTATTCCTATGTGTAGTCACAGAGATAGTATATATCTTAATGACAATGCATATATGTAACCAGAAATTAGCAAATGAATACTGTTGATGATTACTCTATTCAGCTGACATAGAGTTTCCTTATAATGCTTCGTGTTAAAGTGATGGCAAACACAATGAATGTATGATTTAAAATCAAGAAAACAAGATTTTGAGTTAATTTCTAATGCTTCATTGTTCAAGATGTAATGGCTTAGGGAAGGAATAAAAACTCCAGAGCTCCAGTTCACTCTTCTTTAAAACTGTCATCAAATGAAATAATGCTCATTATGGCCCTTTCCAACAACTCCAGGTAATGCCAATATTCACAATATTATTGCCATTTGGCTCCAACTAAAAATCAACCAATTGAAAGTTTTCTATTCACAATTGTACCTACACATTTAGATAATTCTCCATGACTGAGTCACTCTGTCAATATCCTGGAATGAAAACATAATTTTAGTGTTAGTGGCATAAATACTTGCTCCTTCAACTTTTCATGAGCAAGTACAAAGATCCATGGTGTGTATATGTACATTGTATGTGCGAGACTAAATTTTCTGGAACTCACATATGAATTATGGGTGTATAGGTTGGTCTTGTCCACAGCCATAGTTAGTAATATTAGTCACATTAGAAAATATCTCCAAACTTTAGTCTGAAAACAGCCTGAACTAATAGCCTGGATGCATGCCACGTGTCTGGGAAGTGACTCCACATGTCAGATGTAAGGGACAGGAGGAGAGGGGTGGGTTGTGACATGAACTTTGGGAAGTGGAATGGACAAGGGAAGGGGTCAATAGGAGTACATGTTGTAACATTAGTTACTGATCCAGTCCTGGTATTGGCCCTGGGAAATCACTGGAGAAACCCAGAGACTGTATTGTCAGACTCTCTACCCAAGTGATAAAAGAGGTACTATTTACCTGCTGACTCTAGATCTGCATTGGTCAGGTGCAAGCATTAAACATGCCACCATACAGGTGGTGCGTGTGTGAAGGAAGTGCCTGAATCAGTTCAGAACTGATCTTCTGCAACACCTGGGGTAGCATCAGAGAAGCCCCAGCCAGCAGCAGGCCATACCTGGGTCAGAGGGGAGGCCTTGCCCATTGCACCTGTGCAAAGCTGATTGAAGCCTTTTTGTACAACTGCTTGTCACAACTGTGTGTGAAGTGGCAGGGAGGCCAGAATGATTTTGAAGTAGTATGCAAGAAATATCCAATATATAAACAACGTCTCTCCTCTAAAGAGTATTTATTGATTAATCCTGATGTAGCTGATGAGAATCTGAGAAACTACTATAGGTATAACAACTACTGCTCAGAATGAAAAAAGAGTATAAGTATGAAAATGTATAAAATGCAGTGAAATTTAGGAGGAAAGGTGTACTATATGAGTGATTGACTTTTGTTAATTGATAATATCAAATTTCTTGTGTGGAAAATGGAATTGACCTGGGAAAAATTCATCAGTTTATTGTCATCTTACATGGTATATTTTTATTTAAAAATCCCAAGGCAATCAATTACGTTTGATAGAAGAAGTGTAAATCTGAGTAGATTAAACTTCAGGAGAACACAAATTATCCCATTAGCAATAAAAGTATTCTTTCAATATTTAGTAATTAGCCATCCGACTTCTCTGTAATATTCCCCAAGTTAGTTCTGATTTTAATTCAATTTAATCATCTTAACAAATATTCACTGAATGAATAGAATTCTGGTTTTAGCCTTCTGGGAGGTACCCAGATAAAACGCTAATAGTTAAGATGGAGGAAATGCATTTGGGCGTGACTTTGCGAAATTAATTTGGCTTTTGGAGGATTTGATTTTCTTACCTTAAAAAGAGAGATTTAATAAAATGGACTTTCATAGTCATTCAATTTATCTAGTTTGATGAATCTTCTTGGCACAAAGCCTGTCTATGTTCATTCCAACGTGAAACAAATCTGATGTTGTGTAATGCTTTTCCTATATCCCATTTTGCATGCAGTTTTAAAACCATGTCGCCAAGCATAGTCACTTTAACCTTTTGGGGAATATAAGTGCATGGTGCGCTACAACTATTACTAGTATATTCTTGCCCTTTCTAGCTGACATTTTACTATCCAAAACATTCTGTTTGAATCTGAATCATAAATGTGCTTAAAGGAAGTTTTCCTTAAAAACATATGGAAATGGCACTGATTTTCTTAAGCTTATTATTCATATTGACTTTATAATAGTGCTTTATTGGTCTTTGTTTTATATTTAGTCAAAGGCAATTAAATGCTGTGCTTCATATAATTTATTTGAGTCAAGGGATTTTTTTCTGCAGTTAAAGAATGTTCTATTTAAATCATGAAAGTAAAACATTATGGAGGTCCTTTTTGCTTGCTGTCATTTTGAGAGACAGAGTTTTATAAAATAGTGAATTAAGTTGAGAAATAGCACTAGCAATGCAGGTTTTCTGTGCCTGGGTGACAGCTAATAATGCATTTACTTGTACTTAAAGATCAGTTGATGCACTGCCAGCTTTATTGGTTAATTTTAACTTTTGCCATTCCTCGAAACTGGACTATTGTAGTATCATTCTATTAGAAATTCAGTCCTTGTGAAACTGCAGGACTTTACATTTTTTTCATTTTTTTTTTTTACTTAAAGATGAAATTTTTAAAAGACTAGGCAAATATAACACTGAAAAAGGAGAAACAAGCAAAGAGTAGGACTGAGGGATGACTAAACACAGTGTCCTATCCAGTTGTACAGAACTACAAGCACAGTGTTTCATGCAGAACTTC
Source organism: Carollia perspicillata (assembly GCA_004027735.1). NCBI lineage: Eukaryota > Metazoa > Chordata > Mammalia > Chiroptera > Phyllostomidae > Carollia > Carollia perspicillata. The sequence goes on along the minus strand of PVKM010002221.1, from coordinate 51,979 downwards.
CATCCATACTGAGTTTATTGTTGTGTATGGTGTAATTTGGTGGTCGAGTTACAGTGTTTTGCATGTAGCTTCCCAGATCGTAAATATAAGTCATAGCACCATAAAAGTTCCAGAGAAGAACATAGACAGGAAAATTTTAGATATTCCACACTGCAATATTTTCATCAATATGTCCCCTAAAGCAAGGGACATAAAAGAAAGAATGAACAAATGGGACTTCAATCAAAATCAAAACCTTCTGCATGGCTAAAGAAAACAGCAGCAAAAGGGAAAGGGAACAAACTGTATGGGAAAATATATTTTCCATTAATAACTCAGACAAGGGTTTAATCTTCAAAATATATAAAAAACTCACATGAACCCACTCCAGGAATACAAAATTAAATTAAAAAATGGTCAAAGGACTGAAACAAACACTTCTCAAAGGATGAAATATGGAGGGTCCAGAGACATGAAAAAATGCTCAGCATTACTAGCCATCAGAAATATGCAAATTAAAACCACAATGAGATACCACTTCACACCAGTCAGAATGGCCATCATAAACAAACACCAAACAACCAGTGCTGGAGAGGTTGTGGAGAAAATGGAAACCTTAGTACACTGTTGGTGGGATTGTAGACTGGTGCAGCCACTGTGAAAAACAGTATGGAATTTCCTCAGAAAACTAAATACAGAAGCACCTTTAGATCCAGCTATTCCACTGCTGGGATTATACCCTAAGAATCCTGAAACACCAATTCAAAAAAATTTATGTACACCAATGTTCATAACAGCACAACTTACAACAGCCAAATGCTGGAGACAACCTGAGTGCCCATCAATAAATGAGCAGATCAGAAAAACTATGCTACATTTATACAATGGAATACTACACAGCAGAAAGAAAGAAGGAGCTCCTACCCTTTGTGTGAGCATGGATAGATCTGGAGAGCATTATGCTGAGTGAAGTAAGCCAGGAGGTGAAAGACAAATACCATCTCACCTCTAAGTGGGACCTAATCAATAAAATGAGCAAGCAAACAAAATATAACCAGGCCCACTGAAATTAAGAACAAACTGACAGTAACAAGAGTGGTAGGAGGAGGAGAATAATGAGGGAAAGAAGGGGAAGTGTCATCAAGGAACATGTATAAAGGACACATGGACAAAGCCCAAGGGAGGTACAATTGAGGATGGGGGGCAGAGGGAAAGTGGTGGTGAGAAAATGTAGACAACAGTACTTGAACAACAATTAAATGAATGAATGAATGAATGAATGAATGAATGAATGAATATACATTAACCTATTTTTAAAAAAAGAACTTTAAAGGTTCCAGAGAACTCTCAAATTCTTGGACTACATCTTCACATTATCTCTCCCTTTCATGACTGCCAGGACCATTGGCCTTGTGAGGATGATAGCGGTTCTCTTGATGCTTCTGTTGGCTCAGATGTTCTTGTATATCTTTCCTGAAGACCACTGCAAGCCAAGTTAGGGTGGTGCCCTGGCAGCAAGACTGGGTGGAATTTTGGCAAGGTCTTTCATGTGATGAATCTTCAATAAAACCACATTTTAAAGAGATAGAAATAAGAAGAGTTTAAAGTGTTGTATACCTGATGGTCATCCTCTTTGCTATTGCTTAATATAATAGAAGAAAACATATTGCTGCTTAACATTAAAAATAAAAAATAAAGTAATGAAATTCCGATTTTCCTACTGGTTTTTGATTCTAGATATCTATATCTAGATAGATGGATAGATAGATCAATAGATATATAGATATATATTTCTAGTCATTGCTTAATGAAAGAGTTTCACTGTTAAACATGCTTGAAACCTTGGTTTAGTTTTATGCCACAATGACATTTAGAGGTCAACCAATGCATCTTTCAAAGATGTAGCTAGCAATTGCTGGGAATACTTTACTTTCTGACTGACATATTTTCATGCAAGAAGTTCACTTACAATAAACAAAACTGCCTACCAAGTAGTCAGAAGTAATGGTGATGTATTAAAAGTATGCCTTTTAACACATTTTCTTCAAGGAAAGTGAGCATTAGACTGTTAGAGTCTGAATGCATGTTAGACTCTTTAATGCATGATGACCTTGTCAAGATGTTGATGAAAAGGTGGCAGGTAAGTATATTGTGAATGGGTTGCAAAATTCAAGGCTTGTCAAAAATATGATCCACTTCTGCACCTACATTCATTTCTCAGCAGGGGGACTCTGAAGTGTTAGAACAAGAATATGCACAAAAGTGTGGGGAAAATAAAGATAAATCAAGAAAAATATCTTTCTGCTTAGTTATGTCATATTAAGTGGAATGGCAAACATTTAGATACAGAGATTAGCTAGAATGGATTTTGAATCACAGTAAAAGTCTGAGTTTCCCTATCAATCATCAGAAATTTATTTGTTTTTATGTTTTGTGACCATTTTCTTAGAATTGAATTACTCAAAATCATTCTTATTACTAGATAAACTGTCAATAAATACACATTTTTCCATATTTTTTGCTAATGCTGCATGGATAATTCTGCATTGAATAAATTAAATAAGCTCCTGTATAGTGTAAACTCTAAATTCCCATTGTTAACCTGTTTCCTGGTTAATCATACCTGCCCTGGCATTTTGCACTGTTATCGAGAACAGATGAGAATTGTCCAGAAGTGAGGTGACTGTCATAAGCTTCCCAGATGACCCTTCAATACCCAAATCATTTTCCAGCTGGTGGGACTGTTGCCCCCAGACAACCCTCAGCTGTCACCTAGGAATTGGTTTAGCCAAAGAGATTCTTCAGGTCCAGGATTCCACACCATTTGCAGGATTACCAGTTGACACAGGTACATAAAGTTCTGGCCCTTCTCCTTGATTCAGGAAAACCCCAGAAGCACCTACGTATGGGGTTTGCTTAGCCATTGGTCAGACTAAATTACACCCCAACTGCTCCCTGCCTGCCCAGCCTTGCCCTTTTCTTCCCATTCATAGATACATTCACAGTTCACTTAAAATGGTTAAAATACTAAATTTTATATATCTTTTAACACAATTTAAAAACTATTGATGGATGAAAGATAGTATGTTTAATTTTAAATGTTTGTTAGACACACAATTTCCATTTCAGAAAATAACTAAAAGAGCTTAGCTAATGCATGTTTTGTTATATTGGATGCCTTAAACCAAAACATTCAAAATCTTCCGAAACAAAACTAGTAACTCACTTGGATTTATGAATTTGGCCAATTCTTCTCTTGATAATAACAACCTCTAATCCATTATTTAACTTTTAAATATATACATAGATGCCATTGATATTCAAAGTTGCCTATGTAAGGGAATTCCAGGACATCTAGGGGAAAAAGTAGCAAGCAAATGCTTTAGTGCCAGAATACTGAAATAATGTAGATTAGAAAAAGTAATATTTTATGCTGCCTTTTGTGTCTCCAAACTACCATTCCAGCAAATTTCTTTCTGAGTCTCTAAACCTATCTTTTAATTCTCACTTCTCTCTATTCCACTCTAATTTATTAGGATGTCTATCATATTCACAAACAGGTAGAGGCAAATGACAAAATGATAAAATGTTAGTGTATACCCATACACAGAATTAACCTCCTATATTTATTCCTCTGATTTGAATTTAAACCTTAAGCATGAATTAGCTACAAGAAGAGATAGTCACTGAATGTTGCCATTTGGAAGGTCAACCAAAATCTATAAAATCTCACAACTATAAGAAAATCAATATCTCATTAAACTCTCATCATCAGCTATTATTTAATTCATGTCTTAATGTCATTCTTTCACATTTCCTAACTGTCTGCCTTTTTTGAACTTGGTATGCTCTCATTAACACCATTGGCAACTGCACCAATGAACTATCAGGCATAGTTTCCTTGTCTTTGAAATAATTTCATGGTTATGAACACAAGGGGTGGTTTTAACTAGTGGGAGAAAGTATTTGGAATACTTCGTGAATTATATATAATTATAATTTTACAGTACGACTTAACCTCCACAGTGGCTTACAATGAAATTTCAATATGAAATCATCTAATTCATTTACATCTGTCATCCAATATAATTAATTGTAACAATGCAGCTAATCACACATCAATTACCTTTAGGAAATATTAAAGCAAAGTCTGTAAATTCAATCCTTAGAAAGGGTATCTTATACTTGAATTTTCATACATTATGTTGAAATTTGTTTAAAACTACATTCAAGATCGCTTTATTAAATAAGTCATCTTTTCCCCCCTACAGCAAATAGGGATAAGCTCAAACCACAGAGTCATAAATAACAATCCTGACAGTCACTATAATTTCTAAAGGTTCCTTTGCATTTGACCAATAGTCAGGGCCTGGAATTACTCTCAGTATTGAAAGAAGGGGAGAAAATGAGAATAAATTTCTTGTTCTGTAATTTCCATCTCTTTCCCCATTAAATAATCAGGTAATTTTGATAAGACAGGCTTAACTGTCTGGGAACAGATATACTATATTTAAGGATATACAGCAAGTTTAATTTTTTCATCTATTGCTCAAAATAAAATAATATGAAATTTTGAAGCAATAATTTCATCTAATAAGAAACAGCAACAAAATTCTACAAAAGAGCAGCAGAGCTGTAACTGGGTTTAGTCAGACAGATTGACAGTATGGAAGCCCTTCTCTCTGGTCAATGATCAAGATGCTGAAAACAGGTGATGATTGGGATCGGGCTCATCCTGGCTGAAGTAGAGGAGATGGAGAAGAAATCAGGAGGTGGGAAGGAGAGGAAGGGGGAGAGAAGAGTATTGACAAGTGAACAGAGGAGGAATAAGAGGATAAGAAGGAAAAGGGGGATAGAATGGAAGATGGAAGAGTGAAAGTATGAGATGAAAAAGTGAGAGAGGGAGGATGGTCTTTGAAATATCAACTACATTAAGTGAACTCGCAGGTTGCAAAGAGAAAAAAATGAGATTAAGATAACATAAAGGTTTGCTACCAGAATCCCAGCGGGATCTTGTTAGTCCAGGCCCGTGCGTGGGTCACCCTGGCATCTGCCAGCTCCAGCAGTCCAAGGTGGCTCAGTGGCTTCCTCACCTCCAACTACTAGAAGACCCCAGCAAACCCAGAGATTTATTCTATCTCAGCACTTGTCAGATCCCGCCACTCCAGGTGGCTACTATGTTCCTAGGTTCTGAATGGCCTCCTATATGCCAGGTTGTGGGCACACCCAGAACCACCAATCCTGACCAAGGAAACATGATACACATACATACATACACATGCATACAATAAAATATTATTAAAATACACACACTGTGTGTTTTACACAGAAAGAAAAATGCTGCATATTCTGACTTATATATGGAATATAAACAGGAAACAGAGAGTGGACTGGCAGTTACCAGGGGCAGGGTGGGTTAAGGAGATGAAGAGATGGTGTTCAAAGTGTCAAACTTCCAGTTATTAGATGAATAATTTCTGGGAATCTCATGCATAGCATGATGACTGCATTAACAATAACTTATTATATATTTGAACATTGTTAAGAGAATAGACCTTAAATGTTATCAACATGCACAAAAAACGGAAATTATGTGAGGGAATGGAGGTATTAAGTAACATTACTGTGGTACTTTTTTACCACATATACATGTATCAAATTATTACATTGTATTCCTTAAACTTGTATACATTACATATCAATAATATCTCAATAAAATTGAATAACATTTAAGAACCATTATTATTTTAAAAAGACAAAATAAATGTTTATAAATAGGCACAAGTTGAAGAGAAAGAAAAGTTGGGAAGAAAAGAAGAGCAAGGTCCAGAGTGCAAAATCAGTAGATGGGATCAAATCTATGCAAACATTTCTTGAAATATTTTGTAAGTAAAGAAATAACTTTACAATTTTGTCTCATTCTCATATGAATTGTTAGTACACAGAGGTATGATTTTAATTTTGCTGTAGCTGAGCTGAAATTTTCATGCAAAAGTAACATGCTACTAATACTTTAGAATTGCATAGCTAAATAGATGTATGAAAGTTGTCCAGGGGCCACAGTTTTTGGAGCCTTCTGCCCTGAGGTGATTATGCTGTTCTAAAAACTGTGGTACATCAATATCATTGGTTTGGTTGGTTGTGACTTCTTCTGATCAATCTCCACCTCTTTGGATTTATCATATATGGGCTGCAGTAAATGTACTGGAGCATGTTAGCTGAATTCTCAACAATCTTGCATTCATTCATGAACCTGACACCACCGAGCATGTAAATCTCATAACGCCATCCTTTTAATTAAAGAGGAAGCTAGTAAGATTAAAAAAGAAATAGACTGGGCTTCAAGAGCACTGTCCTCGCCCTTGAGTGAATGACTTTTTCTATAAGAGGGTACTGTTTAGTTTTCTGGAATCAGCCATTTATCAAATGGTGCCCTCAGCATGCTCATTCACATCTAATTGATAAAGAACTCTACCCTCAGAAAAACCCACTTACCTTGTTCAGCATTTGCCATAGTGACATTTCTTTCTGACAATGAAACCTTCTATAATAAAAGGTCCTCTTTAGGGTCATGCTACACAGATCAGCATGGATTGTCTCTTCCAAGTTTTTTTAATCCATTCCTATTAATTTGGCTTATGACAGATACCCACTACTTAGTCTTAATTACAGAGAATGAGTCATCTAATTCACAGGTTTTGATGATTTATGATTCTTTCTATCATATCAAGATGCCCAACTGTCACAGAGTTGACCAAATAAATCCTGGAAAACATGCCTGTTTTTCTGCACTCAGGATTTGAACACTGTCCATTGTTTTCTGGCTGTTTTTCTAAGGCTGGCTTCCGAGAAGCAGAATCTCAGGAAGGCCATCTGCTCCTGTTGGAGAGCCTAATGGTTCAAGTGGTTCTTTGCCACTTGGATGTAATTAAAGCAAAATATCTCTAAATGGTTAACATTCAGGAAATAATAATCTTGATGTTTTAAAGGTTGATAGTAATTTAAAGACAAAATTAAAACCTTTAATGAAATATTTTTAAAAATCATTGTTTCCAAATTTTGGAATTCATAATTGAACATTTTTTTCTCTGCCATCAATTTTTCCACTAAAGGAAATGCCTTACAGAGTGTTGTTTTTAAGTTATGATTATGGCATGACTGCTGTGAGATAAAGTGGTAATCTACATTACATATTTGAACAGAAAAGCATACCTGCAATATCTTAATCAAATATTTTGTTAGCAGCATAACCAAAAGCAGAAACTGTTGCAAAATTATTTTTTTCAATGTTAATTCCTCAAATACTTTCTAATTAGAAATCTCAATTAATTAACTCAATAAATCTCAAAAACTAATTAGAACACTAAATCTCAATAAACTTGAATTCCGAATTGATTTGTTACACAGTTTGTGACCTTAGAGTAAAAATTTGACCCTTTTGTTCTTAGTCATCCCATTTGTAGAAGGTAAATTGAAATTTAAAAGTGAGTATAGAACCTACAAAATATATGTATTACATGATTTATATTTCAATTGAATGTATACTAAGCTATATAATATAGACACAAATGTATGTATAAATGAGGTTGGTTGTACAAGCTAAGCATAGCCTTCCTCAAATACCTAAGAAAACTTGTGTTTTAGCTTTAGGGGGCAATTTATAAGCAGGTCTGTCTATCAAATTACTTCTACCTCTTTTCAAAGCACTTTTTCCATGTGGAGGAGAATTTCTCAGCTGTAAATTGTTAGAAGAAGTGCTTGGTACACAAAACTTCAATTATTTCTCTACCTATCCTTGCATTGGACATGAAGCTCCTACTTGGTATAATCAGTGATCTCATCACCTCTGCAAGATCAACACTCAGCACAGAGCCCACACAAACCAGTACTTAAATAAGTGCTTACAGAATCGATGAAAACCTCTGTTGTCATTCTTCCTCTAACTGTACAGAGACACAATTATATGGGGAGAGGGTACATTGATTTTGGATAGTAGAATTTAGGTTTAAATTCCAAATACATAAGTGTCAAAAGGAGCAGGATGTCTCAAAAGTTAACATGTGTTAGAACCATTTGGGGATGATCTGAAAATGGCACTATGGTTTAGGAGGCACTGGGACCAGCATGAAGTTCTGCATTTCTGACAATCTTCAAGGTGATACAATACCTTATCAGAGAACCACACTTCCTGTAGCAAGTAACAAGATACCACATAGGTATCTAAATAATATTTATTTAGCTGAAATATTCCACATCTAAAAGCAAACTGTGTTGGGGTGGTGTTCACCTGTTGGGACTGTGGACGCTGGCTGGCTCATTACCAGCCAGCTGGCTGGCTCATTACCAAACTCGGGAGCCAGGTGATGCCTGGAGAAGGGAGAAGGGTTCAGCTGTGACAGACCCTGACTCAAATAGTCTCCAGTCTGGTTGTAAAGTTGGGTTGTGTGAGAGGTCAGATGCTTATTAAAAGTGTCAGGCTTGAACAGGAGGATCTTATTCAAAACAAGGCTCTCAGTCACTGTTTAAGCAACTCTCCCACATCAGCGTTGCCCCCATTCCCCAGAAGCAGAGGCTCTGCCCCCACCCTCCACTGGGCCCTGCGGGCTCTCTAAGAGAAAGGAGAATGTCCCTCCCCACAGAGGAGAGCAACAGAGCTCAGGAAGTTACCAGTCCCCAGAAAGACTTAACTCAGTGGGGGAGCTGAACTACCCTGAAGAGACTTTAAGAGTGCCTAGCACCTCGGACAGCAAAGCAGGAGAAGGAGGTGTGTGAGTTGCCCCTACCTAGTGCACCTCAAGGACAGCACAACTGGTGGATTGAAGGAACAGGACTGGTGCAGATGGGCAGTGGGGACCTGGCAGCAAATGGAGGAACTGGCCTGGAGCATGGGCAACTGTGAAGATTGTGGCCCAGACTTAGACCCCATCCTCACAAAACCACAGGAAGGGAGAAAAAGCAAAGCTCATCATCTCCCCCTCCCCTTCCTTTGGCATCCAGGAAGACCAGAACTTGTTTGGTGGGTTTCAAGTCAGCAGGAGGCTTTTTTCCCCTCCCCCAAGTGAGACAATAAAACCTAGAGCTGTGAAAGGTCCAGAGACAGACCCAAAGAAGGAACACAAGGTTAAGCCCAGCAACTGAGAAACTGAAACAAATTCCAATTAGTTATTCTACAGAACTTGCATGTTATTGTTTATTTGTATTATTATTATTTTTTCATTACTTTTACTTCTTTTATTTTATTAGTATTTCTTTATTTCTCTTCTTTCTGGTTAGCTTTCTTCATTCATTTCATTTGTTTGTTTAATTGCATTGTTTGACTGGTTTACTTTGTTCTCTCTTTCATAAGGTATTTTAATATTTCTTTTTTCACTTCACTAATGTTCCAATAGGACACTATTCTAGGTCATGTACTTCCTATTCTTGTTATTCAGATCACACAGATTCTGTCATATGATGGTTGTTCCAGTATTATGGTAAATAATTGTTGTTCCATACAATTGCAAATAATACTAACACCACTCTGGGATCTTGACCCAATTCGCTGTTTTCCAGAGCTTTATTATTGTTGTGGTTAACTCTATCCTCTAGTACACTGCACCTATTTTCTATCCTTTACTCTCGCTATATCTCATAATCTGACCACCCACAAGCTTTTTTGTTTGAGGATTCAGTTCAAAACCCTGCCCCCTCTAATAAGAGTTTTATCTCTTTTCTACACTTTTAAAAAAGTAACTAGTTGAATGAAGTATCATGGTTAACACAGGATCTCCTATCTCTTCTCTACATGTTGGCAATTTAAGTCCCATAGAGTACACTTGTGCTGTCTTAATCCATTTTGCCTCCCCCCCCCCAACTTATCATACAAAAGAGTAGGTGGGAGATGCAAACACCAGTATGCATGCTGTAAGAGAGAACCCACCAACAAAGGAACCACAAAAAGATAATAAAGGAAGATGGTGAAGGAGTGAGTGGAAGCCACACTAACCTTCACCCAAGCCCAACCTGGAATTACAACTAAATGGTGGAGAAATAATGCACAACAAGCAACTGAACAACAGCGAGAGAGAAGCCTCATAAGCATGGACAGACAGAAACATCAACTTTGACAAAACCCGTTCTCATCTGCCCAACAGCATACAAGACGTGGTGGGCAGAGTGACAGAAGCTTAACCAGTTGGAAAGAAGGTCTCACCAAAGAAAGACCCAACAACAATAAAAAAACAAAGACATATGGAGAGTCAACACAAATGACAGCCCAAGACCAGTGAGCTCAGGAGATCAAGGAGACTTCACCACTGAATCTCACAGGTCTTCTACCATAGAATTTCACACCATGAACCAAGGAGTCAGAACAGATCAATTTAAGAAGCTGAAGATAACAAGAATAGTCTCACAAACAATGGGAAGACAGAAACAATCCCCAAAAGAAAGAAAAGGAGGAAACCTCAGAAAGAATGCTAAATGAAATATAGGCAAGTTAACTATCAAATATTGAGTTCAAAGCAATGGTTATCAGGAAGCTGAATGAGCTGACAGAGAATTACCAGAAACTACAGGGAAATTACAATGAACTCACTGCACCCTATATCAACCTGGAAAAGGAAATAGAAACTATTAATGAGAGCCAAGAGGAAATGAAGAATACAATTTCTGAATAAAAGAACACAGTAGAATGAATAAAAAACAGGCTAGGTGAAGCAGAGGATTTAATCAGTGAGCTGGAGGACAATGTAGAAAAAATACTCAGAAAGAGCTAGAATAGGAAAAAAGACTCAGAAAGAATGAAGAGGTGGTAGGGGAACTGCATGACAACATAAAATGTAACAATATCTGTATACTAGGGGTACCAGAAAGAGAAGAAGAAGAGAAATGGATAGAAAACCTGTTTGAAAAAGTAATGATGGAAAACTTCCCTAACATGATGAGAGAAAAAATCACACAAATCAAAGGAGGAGAGATGTCACCAACGAAGAGAAACACAAAGAGACCCATTCCAAGACACATCATAATTAAAATAGCAAAATTCCAAGACAAAGAGAATCTTAAAGGCAGCATGGGAGAAAGAGGAATTAGTATACAAGGGAGTCCTGAAAAGGCTAGCAGCTGACTTTGCATTGGAATGCTACAAGTCAGGAGGGAATGGCAAGAAGTAATCCAAGAAATGAAAAACAAAGGCTTGCAACCAAGACTACTCTATCCAGCAAGGCTCTCAATTAAAATGTAAGGTGAAATTAGGAGTGTCCAAAACAAAAGAAGGCTGAAATAATAAACTCCTCAAAACCAGAACATCAAGAGATGCCAAAGGGAATGCTTGAAGAGAAACAAAAAGAGTGAGAGAGAGAGGAACACTGGCATGAAGGAAATAAAATGGAAATAAATGAATACCTTTCAATAATAACCTTAAATACATAAGGATTAAATGCTCCAATCAAAAGATACAGAATATCTGAATGGATAAGAAATAATGACCCATACATATGCTGCCTTCAATAGACTGAAAGTGAAGGGTTAGAAAATATTCTTCCAAGCAAATGGGAAGGAAAAAAATACCCAGGGTAGCAGTACTTATTTCATAAAATAAACTACAAAACAAGGGTCATAATAAAATCCAGAAGGTCACTTCATAATACACAGGGGAAGAATCCATCAAGAATGCATAAACATTGCAAATATGTATGCAACCAACAAAGGAAAACCCAAATACATAAAGAAAATCTCAGAGGACATCAAGAAAGATATTGACAGCCACACAATTATAGTAGGGGATTTTAACACGCCACTGTCAAAAATGGATAGATCTTCCAAAAAATATCAAAAAAGATATTGAGGCATTGAACAATGTCCCACATCAAATGGACTTAACTGATATATAGAGAGCTTTTCATCCCAAAGAAGCAAAAATGCACATTCTTTTCAAATTCATGTGGAACATTTTCAAAGACAGGCCACATGATAGGAACAAAATGAGCCTCAACAAATTCAAGAAAATTGAAATCATATCAAGCATTCACTAGGACCACAAGGAACTGAAACTAGAAACCAACCTGAAGGAAAAATGTCAAAAATACTCAAGCTCATGGAGATTGAATAGCATGCTATTGGGTTAAGAATGAGATCAAAGAAGGAATCAAAAAGTTTCTGGAAACAAATAAAATTGAACTCAAAATAATCCAAAACCTAAGGGACACTGGGAAGGCAGTCCTGAGATGGAAGTGTATAATGATACAAGATTATCTAAAAAAGTTAGAAACATTTAAAATAAACAAACTAACCCTACATCTAAAAGAACTGGAGGAACAAAAACAAAGACAGCCCAGAGCAAGTAGAAGGAAGTAAATAAATAAGATCAGAGGAAAATTAAATGACATAGAGACTAAATAAACAATCCTAAGGATCAAATAGTCCAGGAGATGGTTCTTTGAAAATATAAACAAAATTGACAAGGCTTTAGGCAGACTCATCAAAGAAAAAGAGAGAGAACTCAAATAATCACAATCAGAAATGAAAGAGGAGAGTTTACAACTGATGCCAAAGAAATGCAAAGGATTGTACAAAATTATTAGGAAGAGGTATATACCAAGAATTTTGAAAACATTGGTGAAATTGACAAACTTCTAGAAAAATACAATCTTCCAAAATATATGAAGAAATAGAAAGCTTGAATAGAAAAATAGCAGCTGAAGAAACTGAAGCAGTAATTAATAAAATCCCAGCACACAGAAGCCCTGGAGCAGATGATTTCACAGGAGAATTCTACAAAGTACATAAGGAAGAGCTAAGCCCTATCCTTCATAGACTATTCCAAAAAATCCAAGAAGACAGAAAACTTCCAAACTCTTTTTATGAAACCAGCATATTCTTAATCACAAAACCAGGTAAAGACACAACAAAGAAAGAAAACTACAAGGCAATATTGCTGATGAACATAGATGCTAAAATCCTTAACAAAATATTGGCAAACCTAATCCAGCAATACTTTAAAAAGATCATGCATCATAATCAAGTGATATTCATCCCAAGGATGCAAAGGTGGTACAATATTCACAAATCAATAAATGTAATACATCACATAAACAAAAGAAAAGACAAAAACCGCATAATCATATCAATATATGCAGAAAAGGCATTTGGTAAGGTACAGCACCCATTGATGATAAAAACACTGAGCAAAGTGGGAGTAGAAGGAACATTCCTCAATATAATAAAGGCCATATATGAATGACCTACAGGCAACATTAATGTCAATAGTCAGAAACTAAAAGCTTCCCCACTAAGGTCAGGAGTAAGACAAAGATGTCCCCTTTCATCACTTCTATTCAACATAGTATTGAAAGTCCTAGCCATACTGATCAGACCAGAAAAAGAAATTAAAGCATCCAAATTGGAAAGGAGGAAGCAAAACTGTCATTGTTTGAAGATGACATGATAGTGTACATAGAAAATCTTATAGACTCCGACAAAAACTTTTTGATCTAATAAGTCAATTTGGCAAAACAGTAGGAAACAAAGTCAATATTCAGAAATCAAAGGCATTTCTGTACACCAGTAATGAAATATTAGAAACAGAAATCAGGAAAAAAATCACATTTGGTATAGTGACAACAAAAAAATACCTAAGAATAAAACTAACCAAAGAGTTAGAAGAACTGTACTCATAAAACTACACAACACTGAAGAATGAAATTAAGGAAGACACAAACAAATGGAAACATACACCGTGTTCATGGACTGGAAGAATTAACATCATCGAGATGTCCAGACAACCGAAAGCAATTTAGAGATTCAATGCAATTCTTATTAAAGTACCAATGATATATGTCACAAAGAACAAACATTTCAAAAATTTGTATGGAACCATAAATGAGCCCAAATAGCTGCAGCAATTTTGAGAAAGAAGAACAAAGTAGAGGGATTGCAATACCTGACATAACTGTATTACAAGGCTACTATACACAAAACAGGCTGGTACTGCCACAAGAGCAGACGCATAGACCAATGTAATAGATACAGAACCCAGAAATCAACATAAGTCTCTGTTGTCAATTAATATTTGACAAAGGGAGAAGAAGCATAAAATGGAGTAAAAGTAACCTCTTCAACAAATGGTGTTTGGAGATCCAGACAGCTATATGCAAAAAAGAATGAAGCTCAATCACCTAGTTGCACCACACACAAAAATAAATTCAAGGTGGATAAAAGTTTCAATAAATGTCATGACACCATAAAAGTCCATAGGAGAACATAGGCAAGAAAATCTCAGATTTTCCATGCAGCAATATTTTCACTGATATTTCCCCTAGAGCAAGGAACATAAATGAAAGAATAAACAAATGATATCTCATCAAAATAAAAAGCTTATGCATGGTTAAAGAAAACAGCATTAAATGAAAAGAGAATGAACTCTATGGGAATATGTATTTGCCAATGATTTTTTTGAGCAGTGTTTGATATCCAAAATATATGAAGTACTCACAGTACTCCATTCCAGGAAGTCAAACAATCCAATTAAAAAATTGGCGAAAGACCTGAACAGACACTACTCCAGGAGGACATAAAGAGGGCCCAGAGACATATGTAAAGATGCTCAGCATCACTAGCCATCAGACAGTTGCAAATTAAAACCACAATGAGATACCATTTCACACTGGTCAGAATGGCCATCATAAAAAAATCAACAAACAACAAGTGTTGGAGAGGATGCGGAGAAAAGGGAATCCTAGTGCACTGTGGGATGGAATGCAGTCTGGTGCAGCCACTATGGAAAACAGTATGGGATTTCCTTAGAAAACCAAAAATGCAATCGCCTTGTGACCCAGCAATTCCATTGCTGGGATTATATACTAAGAACCCTGAAACACCATTCTAGAAGAACCTATGCACCCCAATGTTCATAGTAACACAATTTGCAATAGAGAAGTACTGGAAGCAACTTAAATGTCCATCAGAAAATGAATGGATAAAAAACCTATGGTATATTTCACGATGGAATACTATGCAGCAGATAGAAAGAATGAGTTCCTACCCTTTGCTACAGCATGGATGCATCTAGAGACAACTATGCTAAGTGAAATAAGCCAGACAGTGAAAAACAAATACCATATGATCTCACATTTAAGTGGAACAGAATCAACAAAACCAACAAGCAAGCAAAATATAACCAGAGACATTAAAATTAAGAACCTACTGACAATAACCAGAGATGAGGTGGTAAGGGATAATGTGGGGAAAAGCGGGAAGCATTTTCAGAAAAAAATATATAGGACACATGGATATAACCAAAGGGTTGTGGGATCAGGGGAGGGAGGTGTAGATTGCTGAGGTGGGGGGCGAGTGGTGGGGAGGAAATGGAGACAACTGCACTTGCACAACTATAAAATAAATAAATAAATACAACCTGTGTTGTTGTATACTTTGAAGAATACATTCATTAACTCTTTATCAGAATTTAAGTTCCATATTATTATAGTAACACCACTTGGGTACATAACTAAGCACTCTGTAGATATAATTGAAAGAAGATAAAATCATACTTGAAGTTTATAGTAAGGTCTAGCATGTTACACTGTGAACTGTGTTAATGATTTACAGGACAGACCTGCCCATTTACCCAGATGAAATGATGAGAAAATGAGACAGTGCTTTAATAGCTGAAGATGATCTATCAGGTTGTGATCTGTAGTGTGTTTATGAATCCCATAAAAATAGTTCAGTATAGATTAGGGTAATTGCTCGTGTGTTTATTCCAAACAAAGTAATAGAATAGAAAATGTAAATGTTTGTTTTTGTTGAAGCTATATGTCAGATTGAGCAATACCCACTTTGAGCTGCAAACAGCTATTTAGAGCAAAATCAATCTGCTTCAGATACAACTATTTGTCTTAATCACCACAAATCCCACATTTGAGTCAATACTCCACTCAATAATGTCACAGTATAATTAGTTGTTCATCTTGTAACTAGACATGTAAATACATGTATAAAAAATTGAAATAAAGTAAAATTTATTTTGATGAAATAAAAATGTCTAAAATTTGAAGGAAAGTGAGGAGATTAGAAATTGTCATTTAGTAGAGAAAATTTGGTTGGCTTGCTTTGGTTTAGTAAAGATACAGAAATGTGTGAGGAAAGCTTTCATGTGATAGTCATAGAGCATCACTTCTGGTATTTGAAGCAGTTTTTTGAGAAACCTATTTCTCTATATTTCTAGAATTTATTAATGTTCTATTTTTACATCCAAAAAGTGAATACAAATAATAAGCTATGCCCAAATGGATTTAATTAATTCTTAAATGTCAGTAATTTGGACATTCCTAATGATTTCTATATTTACATCCAGGAATCACAAATACAAAGAGTTTAAAATTATATATGGTTTTATTTTCTACACTAGAAGAGAATCAAACTATAATATGCAATCACTTATACAAATAGCCTAGGAAAAAAGTGGTAAACACTGAAAACCAAAGTGTGTTTTGGTGGGCAGCAGAGGGGGTGCTCACACCAGCTGATGCATGAGACTTCACACACAGGAAGGTGTGTGCAGATGCGCATTCATCTGAAAATATGCATATTTTCATTTTATAAATCCTGAGGAAATGAAGTGTGGAAACCATATTTAAATGTCTATGGAAACAAAAGCCTCAATACACTCTCTACAAAGTTAAACAAATATGATATTTTATTATGTGTGGAGCTTCAAATGAGATGCCATTTTTCTGAGGATCCCACCAATGATCTGCCCCTCATTTCTCCAAAATACAGTACCCTTTTGATAGATCAACCTGATAGCACATTAATTAGAAAGCCATTTTGCCATTAAACTAATGATAATTGGTTAATAAATTATTTGTTTTGAATAAATCATAATTGATATGTAAGGCTGCATTCTACATTTATTAAAATTAATTTGGGAACATCTATTGATAAATTCACAGCATGTTAAATTTGTAGTCTAAGGAATCCAAATTATTATGGTTCTTTTCAAGTCATCAAACCAAATACAGTGCAATTAAAAGTGGAAAAGATGTTTTAAAAAACCCACATACACATGCAAGAAAAAAAGAAACGTGAGCTGTGTAGACCAAGTCACTGGTAACACGAGTTGCAAAACCATCTGTTTTGCCTATAATTGGTGGGGGAAGGGCTTGAATTAGGGGAAAATGTGAATGGTAAATTATTAACTATTTAATTAACATATTCGTGTTTCAAAACCAGGTAAATTCTCAGGTAATCGTGTTCAGAGGAAATTGTTTGTTCTCTCTCACTCCCTCTGTATTTTAATGCTTAATTCGATTGTACACTTAACAATACTACATAAAACAACTTCTGAGCTACCAGAGGAGAAAATGAGGATGAATTCTCAGTATTTTGGACACAAAAATGAGCCTCAGATTTACTTACTTTTTATAAGAACTCTATTGAGTTCTAGTCACTAGAAAATATAGGCCTGCCCAGGTTAATCTGTGAGTGGATTTAAAATCTTGCTGAGCAGCTGAGATATGGTGCAGAGAAACCACTGCCCGTGGATGACCTGGCACAGAGAACGTCAGGGATGAACCTGCAGTTATTGAAATGGAGTGCAGCCAATCTTTGCAAAGGAGCTGGACAGCGAAACTCAGACAGACCTGGACAGACTAGCAGCACAGGCAGCTAAGTGGCTTTTGAAATTGAATGTAGAGAAATGAAGCCGGGGAAAGGAATCCTCCTCGAATGGCAATTTTACCCATCCTGCAGAGTAGAAGATTTAAAAATCACATCAAAATGTCAAGTATATTTCACAGCACACTTTACAGTTTTGTCCTTTTCTGCTTACACTGGCCTTCCTCCAGCACCTACTCTGACCACTTCCTGATTTAGAGACTTAGAAGAAAAATTCAGTGGTAAAGATTATAACTTGAAAGAGATGAAATAGAAGTAATGAAGCAAATTAAGGGAATCTATAATAAGGTTACCAAGATACACAAATATATGTTGAAAAATGTGCATCAGCCGATGCTTGCAAAAAGATTCTTTTGAGAACAGAGATTTCAGGGCTGTGGACATTCATTTAATTGAGCATTTGTTCTACCTGATTGATTAATGCAGATGAACACATAGTTTAATTATTGTTTGTTTTTTTCTGATTGAATATTTGAATTGATAATATTATATTTTTTATCTATTTTCAAAAGCAGGTCATAGACTCAAAATCAATGAAATAACTTTTAAAACTATGTTAAGTTAAATTAACAAGGTAACTTACGAACTGAATTTATACTATTTATACTATTGTTATCTACTGTTAAAAATAAATAAAATAAGTAGAAAAACAACACATTTTCATGTTAACAGCATCATATTCTCCAATGTATGAATTTGTTTAATTAAAACTAAACTGTAAAGGTGGCCACACATCCAGACTTGACATATAATTTTTTAAATTTTATTTATTGATTTTTTCTTTTTTAAAATATATTTTATTGATTATGCCATTACAGTTGTCCCATTACCCCCCTTCATTCCCCTCCACCCTGCACACCCCTTCCCACCCGCACTCCCTCCTTTAGCTCATGTCCATGTGTCATAAGTTCTTTAGCTTCTACGTTTCCCACACTACTATTGCCCTCTCCCTGTCTATTTTGTCCCCATCGTCTATGCTACTTATTCTCTGAGCCTTCTCCCAACCCTCTCCTCCCACTCCCCTGTTGCTAACCTTCCAGGTGATCTCCATTTCTGTGGCTTCACTCCTACTTTAGGTGTTCACTTAGTCTGCTTTTGTTTTAGGTGTGGTTGTTAATAACTGAGTTTGCTGTCCTTTCACTGTTCATATTTTTATCTTCTTTTTCTTAGATAAATCCCTTTAACATTTCATATAATACGGGTTCGGTGATAATGAACTCCTTGAACTTGACCTTATCTGAGAAGCACTTTATCTGCCCTTCCATTCTAAATGAAAGTTTTGCTGGATAGAGCAGTCTTGGATGTAGGTCCTTGCCTTTCATGACTTGGAATACTTCTTTTTAGCTCCTTCTTGCCTGTGAGGTCTCTTTTGAGAAATCAGCTGACAGTCTGATGGGAACTCCTTTGTAGGTAACTGTTATCTCTTGCTGCTTGTAGGATTCTCTCCATCATTTTATTCTTGGCTAATGTAATTATTATGTGCCTTGGTGCGTTCCTCTTTGGGTCCACCTTCTTTGGAACTCCCTGAGCTTCCTGGACTTCCTGGAAGTCTATTTTCTTTGCCAGATTGGGGAAGTTCTCCTTTATTATTTGTTAAGATAAGTTTTCCACGTATTGCTCTTCCTCTCCCCCTTCTGGTACCCTATAATTCAGATGTCGGAACATTTAAAGATGTCCTGGAGGTTCCTAAGCCTCTCCTCATTTTTCTGAATTCTTGTTTCTTCATTCTCTTCTGTTTGGTTGTTTCTTTCTTCCTTCTGGTCCACTCCATTGATTTGAGTCCCAGTTTTGTTTCTATCACTATTGGTTCCCAATGCATTTTCCTAAGTCATTATATATCAAAGTACTTATTGAAGATCACAATTAGATGTCCTACTCAGAATTTGAATCAGATTAGCTGATGAATGAAATTAAGAGCACATGAAAAACATTCTGAATCCATCGCCAAATTTTCTGTACATTCCTCCAAGGGTGTAGCCATTCAGAAACTGAGGCACAAACAGCTGAACTCTCAAATTCTCCCTCCCATTGCAGGTCTCTGAGTGATTGTCATAAAAACAGTTGGTGAACAGAAACAGAAGAGTGCTACCTAGTCATTAATGGAAGTTATGACACCTGTAATTATGTTAATTTTTTTCAAGCCTTCCAGAAAATGTGATTTTATGTTTGAACTAGGGCAAGAAAGAAAAACTCTAATTTTTATTTTTTAAAAAAGTTGAATTTAATGTAAATTTCATCAAATACATTAACTTATTAACTGTAGTACATACAAAAGTTAAGTAAAACAAAACTGGGAAATCTTTAATATCCTCATTTTAGTAAAGAATTTCATGAAATATAATCATCTTTTATTTTTTAGGAAGTCTACATATTTATTTCTCAATTGCTATATATTTACTATACAACAGCTGCCCCTACCAAACAATAAACACACACACACACACACACACACACACACACACAGACTTCCCAATTTAATTTAAACATAAACCTATGTCCATCTGTATTTGTTAAAATCTTACCTGTGGTGATCCTGCACAGAAACATGAGCATCTTACTATCTCATTATGTCTGTTGTGGATTTTTGCCCTAGCATTTAATATTGAAAATATACTAGTTCACTGACAATTACTTTTGGTGTATTTCTCCCTTGTGTTGCAGTTATACTTATAGTTTTTGTTTTAAAATATACTTTATTTATTTTTTTAAGCACAGTTGTCTCCATGTATGCACATCACTCCCCCAAGACCCACGTATCTCCACCTCTCACCCGGGAACCTACTCGCCTTTAGTTTGTCCGTGTGTCCTTTATATGTGTTTCCTGATTATCTTTCTCCTTTTCCCCCTGTTATCCCCTCCACCCTCCCCTGAGGTTACCGTCAGTTTCTTCTTTATTTCAATGACTCTGCTTATACTTTGCTTACTTGCTTGTTTTGTTGATTATGTTCCACTTATAGGTGAGATCATATGGTATTTGTCTTTCACAACCTTGCTTCTTTCACTTAGCATAATGCTGTCCAATTTCGCCCATGCTTTGTGAAGGGAAGGAGCTCCTTTCTTTCTGCTGCATAATATTCTATCATATAATTGTACCACAGTTTTTTGATCCACTCATTTACTGATGGGCATTTAGGTTGCTTCTAGCACCTTCGCTATTATAAACTGTGCTGCTGTGAACATTGGGGTGTGTCGATACTTTTGGATTGGTGTTTCAGAATTCTTAGGGTATAATCCCAACAGTGGAATTGCCAGGTCAAAAGGCAGTTCCATGTTTAAATTTTTTTGAGGAAATTCCATACTGTTTTCCACAGTGGCTGCACCAGTCTGCGTTCCTGCCAACAGTGTATAAGGGTTTCCTTTTCTCCACAACTTTGCCAGGACTTGTTGTTTGTTGATTTGTTTATGGTGGCCAGTCTGACTAATGTGAGGTGGTATTTCATTGTGGTTTTTATTGGCATCTCTCTGATGACTAGTGATGCTGAGCATCCCTTTATATATCTCTAGCCCTCTAACAGAGGTATGTATAGAGGTATACATACCTCTATACAGATGGTATGTCCTCCTAGGAGAAGTGTCTATTCAGGTCCTTTGTTTATTTTTTAGTTGGGTTATTGGTCTTCCTGGAGTGGAGTCATATAGTTTCTTTATATATTTCGGAGATCAAACCCTTGTCTGAGATGTCATTTGCAAATGTATTTCCCCATAGAGTTTGTTCCCTTCTCCTTTTACTGATATTTTCCTTAGCTGGGCAAAGCCTTTTTAACTTGATGAAGTCCCATTTGTTTATTTTTTTTTCCTTTATGTCCCTTGCACTAGAGGACATATTGGTGAAAATATTACTGTGTGAAATATCTGAGATTTTCCTGCCTATGCTTTACTCTATGACTTTTATGATATCATGACTTATATTTAAGCCTTTTATCCATTCTCAGTTTATTTTTGTGAATGGTGTAAGTTGGTGATCAAGTTTTAATTTTTTTCATGTAAGCTGTCCAGATCTCCCAACACCATTTGTAGAAGAAGCTACTTTTATTTCATTTTATGTTTCTGCCCGCTTTGTGAAATATTAATTGACCACAGAGATTTGGGTTTATTTATGGGCTCTCTGTTCTGTTCCGTTGGTCTATATGTCTCTTCTTATGCCAATACCAGGCTCTTTTGATTACAGTAGCCTTGTAATATAGTTTGATATCAGGCATTGTGATCCCTCCAACTTTGTTCTTCTTTCTCAAAATTGCTGTAGCTATTCAGGGTTGTGCATGGTTCCCCACACATTTTGAAATGTTTGTTTATATCTGTGAAATATGTCATTGGTATTTTAATAAGGATTGCATTGAATCTATAAATTGCTTTAAGAAGTCTGGACACCTCAATGATGTTAATTCTCCTGTTGCATAAACATGTTATATGCTTCCATTTGTTTGTGTCTTCTTTCATTTCTTCTTCAGTATTGTGTAGATTTCTTAGAATAGGTCTTTTACCTCTTTGATTACATTTATTCCTACGTTATTTTTCTCATTGGCAGAGCAAACCGTATTTTTCCTGATTCCTATTTGTGATATTTTGTTGGTGGTGTACAAAAATGCCTTAAATTTATGAATATTGAGTTTTTACCCCATTGTTTTTGCCAAGTTCACTTATTAGGTTGAGTAGTGTTTTGGTGGACTCTATCAGGTTTATGTATACTACCATGTCATCTGCAAACAGTAACAGATTTGCTCCCTCTTTTCCAATTTGGATGCTTTTCCTTTCTTTTTCTTGTCTATTCACTGTGTCTGGGATGTCTACTTCTATGTTGAATAGAAGTGGTGAAAGCTGAAATCATTGTCTTGTTCCTGATCTTATTGGAAAAAGTTTAGTTTTTGCCAGTTGAGTTTGATTTTGGCTGTAGGTCTCTCATATATGGCCTTTGTTATGTTGAGGAATCTTCCCTCTACTCCCACTTTGCTGAATGTTTTTATCATAAATCGGTGCTGTACCTTATCAAATGCTTTTTCTGCACAGATTGATACGATCAAGTGATTTTGGTATTTCTTTTTGTTTATGTGATATATTACATTTATTGATTTTTGAATGCTGTATCATCCTTGCATCCCTGGAATGGATCTCCCTTGATCAAGGTGTATGATCTTTAAATGTATTGCTGGACGCAATTTACCAATATTTTGTGGAGGATTTTAGTGCCTATATTCATCAGCAATATTGGCCTGTAGTTTTCTTTCTTTATGTGTCTTCATCTGGTTTTGGAATCAGGATGATGCTGGCTTCATACAAAGAGTTTGGGAGGCTTCCCTCTTTTTGGATTTTTTGGAATAGTGTGTTAAGGATAGGTGTTAGTGCTTCCTTAAATGTTTTGTAAAATTGTCCTGTGACATTGTCCTGTCCAGTGCTTTTGTGTGATGGCAGTTCTTCAATACTGCATCAATTTTTCCAGCTGTTATCACTCTGTTCAGACTTTCCACTTCTTGATCAGTTTTGGAAAAGTATATTTTCTAGAATTTTGTCCTTTTTGCCCAGGTTGTCATATTTCTTGTCATATAGTTGTTTGAATAATTTATTATAATCCTTTGTACTTTTGTGGTATCAGTTATAATCTCTCCTCTTTCATTTTTTATTGTGTTCATCTGGGTCTCCTCCCTTTTTTTCTTAAAGAAACTGCTTGAAGTCTTGTCAATCTTGTGTATTTCTTCAAAGAACCAGCTCCTGGATTTATTGATCCTTTGAATTGTTCTTTTAGTCTCTATGTCATTTAATTCTCCTCTGATCTTGGTTATTTCCTTCCTTCCACTTGCTCTGACCTGTCTTTGTTGTTGTTCTTCCAGTTCTTATAGATGTAGCATTAGTTTGTTTATTTGAAATGTTTCTATCTTTTTAAGATAATCTTGTATCGCTATACACTTCCCATGTATATATTGTATATTGTATAAAATGTTCCATGTGCATTTGAAAATGATGCGTATTTTGCTTTTTGGGGATGATACAGTTATTATACTTATTTTTTAAATATATTTGTAGCTAGATTCCATTATTGTGAATTTAATTTCAAATTAGTGTAGGTGGAATTTAAAAACTAAATGTCATAAAAATTTTGTGTTATCATTACCTGGCAGAGCAAGCGTATATATCCAATAAATCAACTCCTAGATCTAGATTTTGGAGATAGTCTGAAATGAGAGAAGAATTAATAAATGAATTCTGACTCTAAGTATGTGATGGGAATCATGTTATATTCTCAGTAAAGAATTTTTTTTAATCTGTCAATGATGATTTAGAGTGTCATATTCAAATAAAGTTGTTTTAAAAATTAAAAATGGTAAAAGGTAGTTTCAAACTATAATATGAAATAAATATACATTTTTAGGAAAGGTCAAATAATTGCTAAGAGTTTATCTGTCTATATAGCAAAAGGAAATATGGCTGTACAAGGTTTAGTCTCCTGTTCACATCTGGCATAATTTAAACTCCTCTCTCATGCAATCCTTTTGCCACCCCAAATAATGGACCGTGCCATGGTGTAAAGTTCCATTTAAATATTGAATTATTAGAAATGTTCAAAAGCAAAAAGTGCCTAAATACTAATCTAAGGCACATAATTAACCTAAAATATTAATCACCCTAATAACATAAAATGCTAAAACAGATCCAACCATCAGACATTAGGCCCTTTTTTCTACAGATTCTTATATGTATCACAGAGCCATAGTGTAGAAGAGGCTCAAGATAAAATAGAAGCACAGGTATTATTTTTCGGCCTATTTGTGAATACAGTTTAGCACAATTTAGCAAACATTAAAATTCACATCAAATATATTTTAAATTCCTTGAAAGCTTTTCTTTTGCCTTGATGTCTGCAAGTGTAATCTCATTTAAATAACACTCTGTTTTTTAGTGTTTTGTCAATATATCCTGATTTATATCTTACTGCTATAATTGTTAGTTCCATGCAAACATAATATTTTATTTGCTTCATTGCAAAGCATACATTTAATACTTGTTCTATTTGATATTCAAATACATTCCCATGATTCACATTGTTTAAATTATGTAGTCACATTGTTATTAAGTTATTCCAGGAGATTGAAAGAACTTCTGATATGAAAACAGTCATTTTTACTATTGATTTTTCTCTGGATCTTAAGACCAGTGGGCATGATAATCTCAGCTTCAGTTGTCCATAGATTTTTGACCTGAAAAGCAAGTTATCTTTAATTTTATAGGCCATGATTTTATCACACCACAATATTTTTAAACTCATATGTGATTTTTAAAATTTCTATTTTGGAAAGAAGGTAATTTTAAAAACCAAAATTAATTTGGAATTCATTACACTACAAGTCTTCTTAATTATTGGGACTGAAGAAACATTGATTGGAGAATTGTAAATTGTTAAATTTTATGTGAAAATCACCTATTTCAGTCAAAAGTCATGATGAAAACAAATGAAAGACATGTCTCTACACTCTTGATTTGAGAGAAAGAGAGAAGATTTGTAGAAGATATGCAAAAAAATTAGGAAAATCTAATTGATTTTTTCTATAATCTTAGATGTTACCATTTTTGGATAGTACACATTTTAAGTTTACATATTTATTAATTTAAAAAACAGAATTCATTCTGACATTGCAGGAATTAAATGTTATCTCCATAAATGTGTTAATGCATTCCTTCTCTCTCTTAATTTGGTATGTTATTGTGACTGTTCAATATAGATCATCTCTGAATAAGAGGAATGCATAGCTGTTTCAACATAAACAACTGTTCTATTTTCTATAAAGAAGAATTTTCTGCAAAAAGGAACTGCTTTAGATTTTATCAATCTAAAGCTTTCTCTAGCTAAGAAAGGAACCTATAGATGTTAATGTGAGATGTATTTAAATAATATTTTATTGAATATTCTATTATAGTTATTTTCATTTTCCCCCGTTACCTCCTTCACTCAGCACCCCCAAGTCCCTCAGGTAACCTCCAAGCCATTGTTCATATCCATGCGATATTAGTACATTCTTTGGCTAATCCATTTCTTATAAGGCAATTTACATCCCCATGGCTACTCTGTAACTAACTATGAGTATTTCATAATCCCCACACCTTTTCACCCATTCTCCCACAAGCCCCTCCCGTCTGGTAACCATCAAAACACTCTCCCTATCCATGATTCTGTCTCTGTTTTTCTTGTTTTCTTACTTTTTTTTTATTCAGTTGCTGATAGATATGTATTTATTGCCATTTTATTGTTCATAGTTTTGACCTAAATGAGTCCCTTTAACATTTAATATAGTAATTGTTTGGTGATAATGAACTCCTTTAGTTCTTGTCTGAGAAGCTCTTTGTTGTCCTTTGATGCTAAATTATATACTTAATGGGTAGAAAAATCTTGGCTGTAATTCCCTACTTTTCATGACATTGAATATTTCATGCCAGTCCTTTCTATACTGCAAAGTTCTTTGAGAAATCAGCTAACAGTCTTGTGGGAACTGCCATGTAGGTAACAAACTGCTTTTTTCTTGCTGCTTTTAAGATTCTCTCTTTGATCCACAGAGTCCTAGAACATTCACAAATGAACACACCCCAGAATCAATACCACAAAGGCCTAATTTGCTTGTGGGTAGTGGGGGAAGTGACTGAAAGCCAAGAGACAGCAAGGCCACTGGCATTGTTCTCTCTCAGACCACTCCCCCACACATGATGGCAAAAAACAGTTACATGGTTTACCCTGCCCTGGCTAATACCTAAGGTTCAGCCCCTTAATACATAATAGGCATGCTGAGACAAAAAATATATATATGGCCCAAATGAAACAACAGATCAAAGTTCCAAAAATAGAACTAAGTGATGAAGAGATTGCCAACCTATCAGATGAAGAGTTCAAGACACTGGTAATAAGGATGCTCACAGAAATGGTAGAGAATTGTCACAATATAGAAGAAGAATGAAGGCTATGCAAAGGGAAGTAAAGAAAAATGTACAGGGTACTGACAGCGATGGGAAGGAAACGAAGATTCAAATCAATGATTTAAAGCAGAAGGAAAAAATAAACGTTTAACCAGAACAGAATGAAGAAACAAGAATTCCAAAAATGAGGGAGGCTTAGGAACCTCTGGGATAACTTTAAAAATTCCAATTTCTGAATCTTAGCGATGCTAAAAAGAAAAGAGGAAGAACAAGAAATGGAAAATTTATCTGAAAATATAAAGAAGGAGAACTTCC
Organism: Carollia perspicillata; assembly: GCA_004027735.1. Taxonomy (NCBI): domain Eukaryota; kingdom Metazoa; phylum Chordata; class Mammalia; order Chiroptera; family Phyllostomidae; genus Carollia; species Carollia perspicillata. Next base: position 25,135 of record PVKM010002221.1, on the reverse strand, counting down.
CCAATCTGGCAAAGGAAATAGATTTCCAGGATGTGCAGGAAACTCAGAGAGTCCCAAAGAAGTTGCACCCAAAGAAGCACACACCAATGCACATCATAATTACATCACCCAAGATTAAAGATAAGGAGACAATATTAAAAGCAGCAAGAGGAAAGGAGACAGTTACCTACAAGGGAGCTCCTGTAAGATTATCAGCTGATTTCTCAAAAGAAACCTTGCAAACAAGAAGCTGCTGGACAGAAATATTCAAAGCTGATGGGAGTAGAAGACAGAAAACTGTACTGAAAAACAATAAAAAAACAATAAAAAACAATAAAAAAAGAAATATTCAAAGTTATGAAAGGCAAGAACCTAGATCCAAGATTACTCTATCCAGCAAATCTTTCAGTTAGAATGAAAGGGAAGATAAAGTGCTTTCCAGATAAGGTCAAGTGAAAGGAGTTCATCATTACCAAACCCTTTTTATTGGATTGGCTAAAGGGACATATCTAAAAAAAAAAAGAAGATGAAAAATATGAACAGTAAAATGACAAGAAACACACAACTATCAACAAGCAAACATAAAAATTCTCAAACATAAACAAAGCAAAGAACTAGAAAAGGAACAGAATCAGAGAAATGGAGATCACATGGAGGGTTATCAGTGGAAAGGTGGAGGGGGGAATTGGGAAAAAGTTACAGGGAAAAGAACAAAGTAGACAAGAGAAAGTTAACAATAGTATGGGAGATTTGGCAAGATGGCAGAGGAGTGAATGGAAGCCACACTACCCTCCTCCCAGGACAAACCTGGAATTGCAAATAAATTGTGGAGAAATTTCTCAGAACAAACACCTGAACTATAGTAAGGGAGAAGCATTATAACCTTGGCAAGACAGAAGAATCACCTTCAGCATAACCTGTCTGGTAAGGAGTGCTGGGAAGACTTGAGAGGGCTGGCTGGGCATCCGTGGTGGAAATTCAAGAGGGGTGCCCACAGGTGGCAGTGCCAGAGGGATAATTTTAAAGTATTTTTTATTGATTATGCTATTACAGTTTTCCCTCTTTATTGCCCCTCCACCCTGGCCCTGAACCCTCCCGCACTCCCCCCACCCTTAGTTCGTGTCCATGGGTTATACACATAAGTTCTTTGAGTCCTCTGTTTTCTATACCATTTTTATCTCTCCCTGTCTATTTTATGCCTAGTAATTATGCTTCATCTTCCCTGTACCTTCTCCCCACTCTTCCTCCCTTCCTCCTCCCCACTGAACTCTCTCTGTGTGATGTCCATTTCTCTGATTCTGTTCTGTTCTATTTGTTTGTTTAGTTTTTGTTTACCCTCTTTTTCTTTTAGATTTATTTGTTGACAGTTGTGAGTTTCTTGTCACTTTACTGTTCATATTTTTTATCTTCTTTTTTTAGATAAGGCTCTTTAAAATTTAATATAATAATGGTTTTGTGATGATGAACTCCTTTAACTGGACCTTATAGGGAAGGACTTTATTTGTCCTCCCATTGTAAATTATAGCTTTGCTGGATAGAGTAATCTTGGATGTAGGTCCTTGCCTTTCATGGGTTCAAACACTTCTTTCCAGCCCCTTCTTGCCTGTAAGGTTTCTTTTGAGAAATCAGCTGATATTCTTATGGGAACACCTTTGTAGGTAACTGTCTCCTTTTCTCTTGCTGCTTTTAGGATTCTCTCTTTGTCTTTAATCTTAGGTAACTTAATGATGATGTGCATTGGTGTGTGCTTTTTGGGGTGCAACCCAGAGAGTCCTTTGGGGCTTTCTGAGCTTCCTGGACTTCCTGGAAGTTTATTTATTCTTCCAGATTAGGGAAGCTTTCCTTCACTATTTGTTCAAATAAGTTTACAATTTTTTTGCTGTTGTTGTTCTTCTTCTGGCACCCCTATAATTTGGATATTGGAATGTTTCAGGTTGTTCCAGAAAATCCTCAGCCTCTCTTCATTTTTCTGGATTCTTGTTTCTGCTTATGGGGGAGGGGTCAGAGAGGGAACAGGGCAACTTCCCTGCCTGTCTCTTTTCATGGAAATTTTTAAGGAACTTTCATGTCAGACTTGGAGAAACTCCCACCTCGACAACCCCAGCCTTAGCCCACAGTCAGCTCTGAGTATGTTCTCCCCTTAAGTCAGGCTCAGAGGGATAATTAAGCCACAGGTTGGATTCCTGGAGAAGAATGTGGTCTAAACCCTAAACTGCTATTCCTACCCTAGAACACCAGAGCCCAAAAAGTACCCAGATAACAACTGGCAGTGAAATGTGGCAGGGTTGCTCTCTGCCAGAGAGAGATGGCTGTAGATGCAAAGAGCCATATAAAGGTCCAATGCACAAATTTTCATTTGCTGTCACTTACACAGGGTTCCAGCAAAGGCGGGAGCAGAGTGGGCAGGAGATTCCTGAGGAGAGACTGGTAATAGAAGCTTTGGGGAGAAAGCAGAGAGAGTAACCACAGGAATCCTGATGTTGAGTCATTCTCCAAATACCAGAAGTCATTGTGCTCAGACAGACTACTCCCCTCTGAGTGGCAACAGCCTGAGTTTTCTGAATATCAATACTCAGAAAACTATACAATGCTGAAGAAAGAAATTAAGGAAGACACAAGCAAATGGAAGCATTTACCATGTTCATGTTTCAGAGTAATTAACATGATAAAAATGGCCATAATACCCAAAGCAATTTATACATTTAACACAATCCCTATTAAAGTACCAATGATATATTTCAAAGATATAGAACAAACATTTTAGAAATTTATATTAAACCATAAATGACCGCAAATAGCTGCGACAATTTTGAGAAAGAAGAGCCAAGTAGGATGGATCACAATACCCGATATCAAACTGTATTACAAGGCCACTGTAATCAAAAAAGCCTGGTACTGGCATAAGAGCAAACACATAAACCAATGGAACAGACTATACAGCCCAAAAATAAACCAAAGTCTCTATGATCAATTAATATTTGACAAAGGGGGGAGAAGCATGAGATGGAGTAAAAATAGCTTCTTCAACAAATGGTGTTGGAATATCTGGAGAGCTAAATGCAAAAAAATGAAACTTGATCACCACACAAAAATAAATTCAAAGTGGATAAAGATTTAAATATAAGTCCTAACATCATAAAAGTTCTAGAGGAAAACATCTGCAGGAGAATCTCAGATATTCCATGCAGCAATATCTTCACCAATATGTCCTCCAAAGCAAGGGACACAGAGGAAAGAATAAACAAATGGGACCTCATTAAATTAAAATGCTTCTGCACAGCTAAAGATAACAGCATGAAAAGTGAACCAACTATATGGGAAAACATATTTGCCAATGACACCTCAGAAAAGGGTTTGATCTCCAAAATACATAAAGAACTCACATGATGCTATTCCAGGAAGTCAAACAATGAGATACCACTTCACACTGGTCAGAATGGCCATCATAAAGCAATCAACAAACAAGTGGTAGAAAGTATATGGAGAAAAGGGAACTCTAGTACACTCTTGGTGGGAATGTAGACTGGTGCAGCCACTGTGGGAAACAATATGGCATTTCCTCAGAAAGCTAAAAAATGGAACTTATTTGGATCTGGCAATTCCACTGCTGGGATTATATCCTAAGAACCCTGAAATACCAACCCAAAAGAACTTATGCACTCCAATGTTCATACCAGAACAATTTATAATTGCCAAGCACTGGAAGCCACCTAAGTGCCCATCAGTAAATGAATGGATCAAAAACTTATGGTACACTTACCCAATGGAAAACTATGCAGCAGGAAGGAAGAAGGCACACCTACCCTTTGCAACATCATAGATGGAACTGGAGAACATTATGCTAAGTGAAATAAGCCAGGCAGTGAGGGACAAATACCATATGATCTCACCTTTAACTGGAATATAATCAACAAAAGAAAAAAGCAAACAAAATATAACTAGAGACATTGAAATTAAGAACAATTTGATGGTAACTAAAGGAGAGGTGGGAGGGGGTAATGGGGCAAAATATTTTCAGGAACTACAATGGACACATGGACAAAATCATGGGGGAGGGTGGAAGCAAGGGATAGACTTGGGTTTGCCTGGGGTGTGGGGGAGTGGTGGTTGGGGGGAAATGTAGATAACTGTAATTGAACAACAATAAAATAATTAGAAATAAATGAGTGGATCAAAAAACTATTGTAAATTTACAGGATGGGGTACTACTCAGCAGAAAGAAAGAAGGTGCTCCTACCCTTTGAGACATCATAGATGCATCTGGAGAGCATTATTGTAAGTGAAATAAGACAGGCAGTGAAAGGAAAATACCATATTATCTCACCCATAAGGGGAACATAATCAACAGAACAAATAATCAAGCATAATATAACCAGAGTCATCAAAATTAAGAACAAATTGACATAACCCAGAGACATGGTGGGAGGGGACAATGGGGGGGGGGAAATGGTGAAAGGTTTTCAGGAACATCTCTAAAGGACACATGGACAAAACTAAGTGGTGGTGGGATCAGGGGTGAGAGTTAGTCATGGCTGTGGTAGTGGGAATTGGTGGGAGGAAATTGGAGACAAGTGTGCTTGAACAACAGTAAAATATAAAAATAAAAAGAAGAAACAAAATTGTGTGAGTATAAGATGTAATCATGTATGAAGAAATTGTTGAGATATGTACTAAAGAAAAAGCTGTCAAGTATAAAAATAATTTTAAATATTACCAGATATAAGACTAAGGTATAAAAATTAATTTTACTTGTATATGCTGTCAATGAATATCTGATGATTGTAATTAAAAATACCATTAACAAGAACATTCATGAACGTGAAATGCTTAAGAATAAATTTAACAAAATATGTGGAACATCTGTGTATTAAAATTATACTGATGAGAAAATTAAAGAGAACTCAAATAAAATTTTAAATATTAAAAAAAGATGTCCCTTTTGTTACTCTTTGTCTTCTCCTTCTGGCACCTTTATGGTGTGAATGTTGAACCTCTTACGGTTGTCCCAGAGGCTCCTTGTGTTTTTTTTCTTTTTGTTGGGGGGGGGGGGCTGTTTTTCTTTTTATTGTTCTGATTTTTTGTTTTGCTTCCTTACATCCAAATTGTTGACTTGATTCTCCACTTCATACACTATGCTAGTGTTTTTTTATAACTTGTTATTTATTTCAATTAGGATATGCTTCATTTCTCACTGGATCTTTTTTATGTGTTGAGGTCCTCACTAGGTTCCTTGAGCATCCATATAACCAGCGTTTTAAACTCTACATCTGATATATTGCTTATCTCTATTCTGTTTAGTTCTTATTACGGTGTTTTGATCTGTTCTTTCATTTGGGCCATGATTCTTTCTCTCCTCATTTTGTCAGCCTCCCTGTGTTTGTTTCTATGTGTTAGGTAGAGCTGCTATGACTCTCTGCCTTGGCAGCATGACATAATATAATAGGTGTCCTGTAGAGTACAGTGGCACATCCGCCCCTGTCACTCAACAAGGGTTCTCAAGGTACATTCTTCCTGTGGACTGAGTAGACAAAAATTGCAACTAAAATATAAAAACAATCACTCAGAACTATCAAAAATCAAGTTGAAAGTAAGTCTGACAACTGCAGAATTAAAGGAACCACATCCATCCTGACTGGTAGGAAGGGCAGAGATGCAAAGCAAGCTGGTCCCATACCCAAGTGTGGTGACTAAAAATTCAAGAGGAATATTTCCATAGAAAGGAATTCTAGCCCCATACCAGGCCCTCTAGACCAGGCTTCTAATGCCAAGAAGATGAGTGCAAAAACCAGCAGAGATTGAGTTGGTGGAAGAAACTCTATAGTCCCAAGCAATTCCTCTTAAAGAACACACACATGGACATAACTGGACTCATTCCCTTTGAGCTCCAGCACCAGGTTAGCAGCTTGGAAGGCACCTGTGGCATACAGGGAGGAACTGAAGTATCTAGCATCAAGGTGAGTGCTGGGGGATAGCTTTTGCCCAGACAGAAAGGCAGGCAGAGGCCATTGTCCATTTTCAGAACCCTCCCTACACCTAGCTTCAGAGCTGGAAGCTTGTGTCATATCTGAGACTCCATCACCCTGCCTAACACTGTATTCTCTACCCTAGAGATGCCCAGAGACTGTGTCCCACCCAGTTTATGGGCCCACCCAAGCTGATGCTCTGTACGAATTGTTGATTTTGGCTCATGCTTCACAATTTTCTAAATCCTCTCCAACAAGCAACAGCCATTATCAATGAGCTCCCAGATGCATACCTCTTGCTAAGGGGCCACAGGCCCATCACTAGCAGCAACAGTATCACAGGTTGACTTTGCTGGGAATCTCTAAGCCCAGAACAAGTAGCAACCATCTCAGAAGTCTGTATAGCTCATGCATGGTGCCCCCTGGCAAAAGACAGTTGGGGACTGAACTTAGAATGAACCATTCAGGAACTCCCAGAGCCTTGCACACAGTGGACAACTACAGACCATGTCAGAGAACCACCACCCCATCCCCACACAGCTGATCCTTCACATAGGGCAGAGGTTTGTGCTGAGTGGGGGTCATGGCCAGTCCTTGCAGCTGACAGGCCTGGATAAATCCTTCCTATTTTCCTGTCAACAACAATCAAGGATCAACTACAAGAGGAGGGTGAGATGCATCTTAAGACCAATGATACACCATAGAACATATTTCAGAAGGTTTGCTTTTCAACTTTTGGTCACGTTGTTAAATGTTGATTAATATATCATCACTGTTGATTTAAACTAATCTATTTTGACCCCAAACCATAAAAGTCATAGAAGAAAACTTAGGCAGCAAAATTTTGGACATTGCTTGTAGCAATGTTCATCAAATATATCTCCCCAGGAAAGGGAAACAAAAGAAAAACAAATGAGACTACATCAAACTAGAATGTTTTTGCACAGCAAAGGCAATCATCAACAAAATAAAAAGAAGCCCTCAAAATGAGAGAAAATATTTGCCAGTACATCTGATAAGGGGTTAGTATTCAAAATGTATAAAGAATTTACAAAACTCAACACTGAATGAACAAACATCCTAATTAAAACATGGGCAAAGACCTGAATAGGCACTTATTCAAAGTGGACATACAGATGGCCAATTGACATATGAAAACATGTTCAACATCATTCATCATCAGAGAAATGCAAATTTAAACCAAAATGAGATATCATCTCACACTTGTCAGCATGGCTATCATAAAAAAAAATCAACAAACAACAAGTGCTGGTGAGTATGTAGAGAAAGGGGAACAGTTCTGCATTGTTGGTAGGAATGCAGATTGGTGCAGCCTCTGTTGAATCAGTATGGAAATACCTCAAAAACTTAAAAATGGATCTGCCTTTTGACTCACTGATCTCACTTCTAGAAATACATCTGAAGGAAGCCAAAACACTAATCTGAAGGAAAATAAGAACCCCTATGTTCATTGCAGTATTATTTACTATCACGAAGAAATGGAATCAGCTACTGTCCATCATAGATGAATGGATAAAACAACTATGGGATATACACAATGGAATACTTCTTGGATGTAAAAAAGAAGAAAATTTTACCCTTTGCAACAGTGTGGGTGGACTTAGAGGGAATTATGCTAAGTGAAATGAACCAGTCAGAAAATGACAAGTACTTTATGATTTCACTCATATGCGGAATTTAATGGACAAACTGAAATAACAAGGAAAAGGGGAACAGATTCATAAATAGAGAGCAGGATGTCAGCTAGTTTAGGGGAGAGGTGAAGAGTGGAGAGATTGAGCAAAAAGGAAAATAACTCATAGACATGGAAAACAGTGTGATGATTGCACGGAGGAGGGGGTATAAGGGGACTAAATGGTAATGGAATAAAACACTCAAGATTAAATAAACTCATCTATTTTGAAAATACTGATAAGATTTTTCAGGAAATGCATGGATTTAAATGAAGTTTTGTAACATTTTAATGAAATAAGTTCATTTCGGTAAAATTTGCCAATATACTGAGGAAGGTAAGTATTTGATGACTCTTATCTGTCAGAATAAAAGGTTCTTCATGATTGATGCAACATTGCTTATATTCATGTTATTGTCCACATTTGTGAAATTGTCATATTGAAAAAGTAGTCATACATATTAATTTAATTTCCAAATTTCTTGCCTGACATTCTTTAATTTTTAATCCATTTCAATAAAATATTTAAATATTCCATTCTTTTAAAGCATTTCTCCTCCAAAAATTAGGTAAAAATATCTCAGATTCATTAAAATCACACTATGTATAGGTGAGAAATTTCAAGTATATATGGTTAAGATTAGTAAAAGTATTCTTAAAGAAGCAATGATTGAGTTTATAATTTATAAATTCATTGGAGGAACTTAAAATATAAACCTGGATGTCCCTAAAATAACATTTAAAAAGTTAACTTTTCTTCTTCCCCACAAAATCTAATCTACTTACTGTTTTCTGGACTTGATAACACCACTTGATAAACTAAGGGCAAATCCCTTAGTCCAACATTAGAACTCTGTCTCACAATAAAGCATTAGGAGCATCAGCAAAATGACCTGTGGGATCCTATATGTTCTGTCCTTAAAATTTTACCAGAATTATATCATCAAAAATATAATTTTTCTTCCACTGTTCATAACATTTATATTTTTATAAATAAAGTTTTATTGGAACACAATGACACCCATTTTCTTATGTGTTGTTTATTTTATTTTTATTGAGTGTTTTCAACATTGATTAATAACATTTCATAGGTTACAGTTATGGAGTGATATGTCATGTCATCAGTATATTGTGTGTTCACCACCCCAAGTCAAGTCTCCATCCATCACCATTTATTCCTCCTTTACATTTTTCTACCTCTCTCCATCCCCTCCCCCTCTAGTCATCACCATGCTGTTTCTGTGTCCACGAGTTTTTCTTTTCTTTTGTTTTGTTTTGTTCATTCCTCAACCCCTTTGTTCAGAAAATTCTATTTTAGAGTGTTTACCCAGACACTTAGAAGCATTTTTTTTAATATTCTCCAACTTCTTGCCATTTAAAAAAACGTTAAAGGATTGCATCATCTATGTCTTTTAATATTTTCACAAGATATATTTTTGTACCATTACTATTTTTGCATATACCTATATGACATTTTTTCTTACACTTTGTGAACTTTACCAGCATACATTTTACCTACTTTGCCTGAAAACATCTTGTCATTACTCTTTATTTATATTTTATGCTACTGTTTTATATAGGCAGTGATTTTACATGTACAGTATTTAGCTTTTGGAGAAATATTTGCTCATGATTCTTGTATGCTGTCTGGGAAGGGTGAATGAACAATAGTCTGCAAGCCAAACACCATTATTGCCTGTCTGTGAATAGTATATAAGCTAAGAAGATATTTTACATTTTTAAATAGTTAAAAAATAAAAGGGAAGGTAATGTTTCATAATATGTGAACATTATGTATATGAAATTTCAGTATCCACATGTACAATTTTATTGGAACAGCCATGCCCATCATTCACATTTGCTTTATGAATGCTTTTGTACTGTAAGAGCTGAACTGAGTAGTTGTGGCAGAACCTGTAAAGTATGTCTTTAAAATATTTACTATCTGGTCCATCAGAGAAGAGTTTGTCAACCACTGCTCAATAGCAACATTCTTCAATATATTCTTACATTTTCTTTAGTATCTACTTACTGTTCCTTTATAATCTCTTATATTTCTATAATTGAGTCTAATCATCCAGTGGAAAATGATATGAATGTGTAAACTGCCATTTCTCTCTTCTCCTAAATACCAGTTGTATTCTCTACAGTACAGACCCTAGTTGACCCCTGGGAGCTCCTGTAACCCGTGCTTATCCCTCTCAGTTGCCTGGTGGGTTTGTTCCTTCTGAGTCCTTGATCTGTGAAAAGTTTGTTGTATTTGAGCTTCCTGGGATCAGCAGCCAGTGGTATTTTTCTCCTACTCTTTTTCTTAAAAATTTCTCCTTTTCACACACCTCTTTTCCTAATTTGTGTTTCAGAGTTTAAGATGTCTGGGTTTCATTGAAGATAAGTTAGCATATCTATTTTTTATTCTTCTTACTGCTTTGGGAGTTCCAAGAAGCAAAGGAGAATCATCTACTGTGAAAAACTAACTCTAATTTGGAATTCTGATTAAATAATATTATTGAATAATCTAGTTCAGAATAAAATGATTTTACCAATGTTAGCCACCAATCTTGCTTTCTCAATGATTCAGAAAAGAATAATTAATGACTGGCATGTTATGTTTAAGCAAAATAACAAAATACAATACTTCCAGCATGTATCATTCCACGATTGCATGGTAGATAGCATGTGAGTGCACATTGTAGAAATAAAATTCTAAGTGATTATTTTGATATTTAGCTTCACATAACTTAAGTCCTAAATAACACTATAATATTCACACAATTGTTAAAGTTTCCAATTGGTTAGAGGAAAATTGCATGCAGTGTTTGGGAGGAAAGAAAACACACTAATTAAAAAATGTAAAATTAGCTGATTTATCACTCAGTAAGCACACACCCTGATTGCAAGCAGATGGTGAGAAAGTGGCTCCCAAGCTGTGGTGGATTTCCAGCTCTATTTATACTGACTTTAAGTGTTGGTTATATATGCTGTTACTTTTAGAAAAGAGCAATTAAATTCAGCTTAGTAAGACATTATTTGCCAAGTTTCATCTCACCTTTTGCTTTTAGTTCATTATCAGTCACCATGGATGGCTGTCCCTGATGGTTATCTCTATAATTAGTTACATCATTCAATATTCCTCAAGAAAGCTAGATTAAGGTCAGTTTTTTCACAGAACACATATTTCTTTCAACTCACTAGAGTGTCATAATTATTTGCTGTTGTTAGAGATTGCTTAAAATATGTATAATTAAAATATGATTTAAAATAAAATATATTAAAGAACAGATGTCTATATCTGGGAAATCTTAACTATTAAAATAACACATAGTATTGAATATATAATAAAACAGATATGGTAAATATCTCCCAAAATTTCTCTTTTTTATTTTTGAAGGAGTACTCAAGTAGGCCATAACATCACAGGCATAAAAGTTATGAACATTTACACAATCTTAGTTTCTGCAATGAAATATAAGATTCATTCTTCTTTCTTGCCCACAATACTCTAATTGTACATCAATTTTAAAAAAAACCTATTCATATTTTCTATACTGAATTAACTATGGAGCCAATATCTATTGTTCTTAATCCACTGGACTCAGCAGGGAGTGCTAAAGCAGGAGAGACAACTGCCTTCAGAGACTATATATATATCCACCATGTTCAACAGTCATTAATGTACAAAGTCACTTCCAGATGAAGCCTAGAGAAACTTGAGCTTGACAAGCATAGGTTGAAGAAATTCATGCACCCATCATATTGAAACTTTTGTAGTAAAATGTAACCACATGTTAGAAATCAAATTTCATCAACTCAGTTAAATCTTTTAAGATTGTTTTCATAGGAAAACAAAAGTAAAAAAAATGAAATTCTTCTAGCTAGTATATTTATTTTGACTAAAATGATTTAAGGATTTTCTAGCAATGATTTTTAGTCTAAATTTTGTTTAATATTCTATGCTTGGCTTTACTGTTTTTTAATGTAATTGAAATTCCTAATAATTTATTAGGGAAGGGAGGATTTCTGTCTTAATATTTTTGTATCTTTACCTTCTTGGAAATGTTTGAAATACTGTTATGTATATAGCAATCAACTATAAATATTAAAACATATAGAAAGTATCTTGGATAAAATCCCACTTGCTAAATCAGAAACTAAGTAAACATTAAAAAATAGTTACATAAATGGATTTTAAATAATCAGATTTTTATCAGTCTATGAGTCCATACTGATATAATCAAATAAATAAAGAGAGACATAGGAGAGGAGCAACATTCTTTATTATAATAAAATATAAAATATTAAATATATAATGGAATTTGAAAAAAACAAATTGGAAATCACTATAATGTTTCAAGCAAATAATAAAATAGTAAATGGGCATTTATTTATAAATAATATAAATTATATAGTCTTAAATAACCCCCTAAGTTATATTTTTCATCTGCAAAGAGAGAAATAGTAACTTTGTAGTCGAGAAATGTAAGAGTCCCTATCATAATCAGGGGATTAAAGTTGATATCATTAGTAAAGAAACAAATACATATCATGTATATATGTTAACCATAGTTATATCATGAGAAAATAATAGACTAACCCAAAATGGGGGACATTTCATAAAACAAAATGCCACATACTTCGGAAAGAACAAGATCATTAAAGACTAAAAAGAATGAAACTTCTCCAGAGTTCAGTTTACTAACAAAAACTGTGACATCAGTACAATGAATGATCCTAGAGTAGATCCTGACCCAGGAAATTATTATAAAGACATTAAAGGAACAATTGGGATTATTACTGAGGTCTGTAGACTAGGTAATGGTATTTTTTAATACAAATAAAACCACATGTGTATATTTTGAGGAATGTTATAAAATACATTGAGAAATAAATTACATAAGTGTTTGGGGCAGTGTATTAAAAGGAATGAAGAGAGAAAGAAAGAATGATAAATTATAATGAAGTCACAAAACATGAATATTTGTGGAATTTGATAGGACTTTAGAACTGGGGCTGAAAATATAGAAGATAAATCTTATCTTGTAGTGCCAAAAATAAAAAAAAAATGCCAAAAACAAAAACAAAAAATACTGATGGGTATGCCAAAGGGACACAGGGATCTACTGCCAAAGCTGTAACAAATTGAACAAAATAAAAATAGTACTGGACTAAACTCCAATTTTAAAATAAGTATCCATAAGTTGACACTGATATAAATAATTTATTTAACAGTGTAATTATAGGGTAAAAAATTGCCTATGTAGAAAACTTTCAAATAATTTGTGTAACTGGTTCATTCCCATAAGTGAAAGCATAACTCCCCACTTGCTAACTGTGGGCTTCATTCCAAAGAGCAGAATATAGCATGAAAGTTTTTTTAAAAAAGATATCCCTGCAGAATCTGACATGCACAACCTCATCCAGGTGATAAGTTTCATATCAACATTGATGCATCATGTTAATAGGATGTACCTTTAACAAGACGTGATGAAAATGGCACAGTACCTCTGTGGCTGTGCTTAGCAAAACATATTATACTCCAGGCTAATCATGAGAAAAACATAAGGCAAATCCCAATGTCAAGGTCATCAAATCAAAGAAAGTCTGATCATTAGTCACAGGAAAGAGGAACCTAAGGAGGCCTAACAACTAGGCAGAATGTGTTTTTTGGTTTAGGATACTGGAGTAGAAAGAGGCTATTATATTTTAAAAAATAGGATGGACTATTCTTAAAAATGATGTATCAATGTTGTTTTTTCAATAAAACAAATGCAGTTTCCTAATGTAAGGTGTTAATATTGGGGGGAGAATTAACAGTTGGATATACCGGAGGAGTGTATTCATTAACACATTTTTGTAACCTAAAACTATTCTAAAGTGAAATACATTTTAAAAGTAAATATATAATAAGCATTTGTGTTATAATTTCAACTCTTATATAAGCCTAAAATAATTTCAAATAAAAGGTTAAAACACAGATGTTTTGTAATCAAAGTTATAATGATTTGTTGGCAAGGAATAACACTGGGTCCATAAAAACAAACACTGTTAATTTGCCTCTGAAAAGAATTAATTTTATGTTTAGCTTATGGCTCTAATGAACTACAATCTAAGTATTTTAGTTCATTTGTTTGTGAAATGGAGATATTAACTTCATTACCTACAAATATACCAACCTGGTATGAATAAGATGAATTAACAATATGGGCCTTGAAAACATTTTTTAAAACATATGTAAAAATAACATAGTATCATCAAATAATGCTTAAAATAACATTTAAACCTTAAGATGTTCTAGTTTTATTGTTTTAATATTTTCTATTAAGATATTTCATGGATATTAATAGATTTCTTAACAATGATTTAAGCAAAGAACAGGAGCTTGATTTTGATAGCTTTCACTTTTCAATCCTTGGTGCTGCAATGCTCCCTTCTTTCACATAATGAAAATTCAATTTTTCTTTTTTTTTTTTTTTGCTTAAATGAAGGTCAATTTTTTTTTTAGCATAAACCAAACTTAATCAGTGCTGTTTCTGGGTTTGGCCTCTGAGAACTACATCAGCGCATTATGGAAATCTCTTATGGTCTCATGGCACTGTTTCCACCCCACTTCCATTTCAGATTATCCTTTGATAAAACAGCCAAACTATTTTTTAAATAATATTTTATCAGTGTTAAATAAGTTAAACTAAATCTTAATTGGTTACGTGAAGGAGTACTAAGTCATAACTCTGACTTCTTGAATGTTCTTATTTAAATTTTATATTATAATTTTCAGATATGGATGATAACTTTTGCAGGAATGTGTAGGTGATTAAAATAAGTAGTGGCAAGCAAGTAATCTGACACAATGAAGAGGAAATACTATATATTTTATGGTAGGGGTAAAACTGATCACTAGGAAAAATCTATATTTTAACTTTAAAAAGTACTGAAATTACAAACCTAAACTAAATAATTTTAATCTTTTAAAAAAGTCAAGAAATAATAAACAGGAACTTGGAAGATGGCAATGGAGTAGGAAGGAATGAATTTCACTTCCCCCTAAACCTGGCCAATCCACGGAGGAACAGAGCAAACAGCCAACAGTACCCCAGTGTATTTGAAAATAAGAGTGCAAAAATTGCAGTGGACACTGAAAAACCAGACGGTAAGAAGGATATTTCAGGACAGTAAGGTCCCGGGGACCAGTGTGGGCCAGGGCAGCTGTAGCCGCAGGCCTGGCACCCAGCGCTGGCACTGGTCTACCACAGACTCCTTGAAAGCAGAGGATCTGCCACAGAGTCCTTGGGAGAGAGCTGGGTCAACTGCTCCCTCCCTTCCCAACCTACCAGGATTTGAGCAGCACTAGAGAGACCTGGTGACAGAGAGGGAAATAAGGACAAAGACAAAAAACACACAGGGGCCGTGGTCACCGCAAGTCATGGTCTCTGGCTTGGGAGAGCTGAGAGTCCCACAGAGACTTGCAGACCTGGATAGTCACCAGTCTGGCTGGAGAATTGGGCTATATGGGGTGGTAGGCTTGAGTAGGAGGAATTTCTCAGAGTAAAACTCTTTTGGGATTCTGCTGCAACAGCTGCTCAGCTGACTCCCTAAAAAGCTGGGCAGAGACCCCAAGGTAATGAGGAAGGTGCTGCTTTCTCCCATAGCACTGGGAAGGGTTCATGCCCAAACTGGCAGGACCAAGGTAGACTACCCGAGTGGGCGCCCCTACACCCCAGCCTACAGCGATAAGCCTTGGGGAAAAAGCACTCTGAAGAAAACCTGGATTCCCCCACCTAAGATACAGGGGGAAAGAGCCAGACCAGCTCTTGGGAGAGTGCTTGCAAGACTGGCTGCATATACATCAGGAAGGGAGAAATGCCACACCAATTACCCTTCAGCCTGTGGCAGCTAGAAAGACCAAAAAAACTGGTTTGGCCAGTTTGAACCCAACAAGAGGTATGTGTGTGTGTGTGTGTTTTGTTTTGTTTTGTTTAAAGTAATCTTTTATTTTTAATTTTTTATTACTGTTCTTTCAATTTATTTTTCCTCTCTTACTTCTTTCTTGTTTTCGTTCTTCTTCCTTTCCAATTTTATCTCTTCATTCTCCCTTCTCCTGCCTTTTTTTTTAATACCCACAAGTGAGAGAAAAAGCAAACAAAACTTGGAATTGTGAGAGGACCAGAGGTGGATTCAAAGAGGGGGCAATCCAACAGCTGAGACACTGAGACAAATTTCACTTTGCTATTGCAGAGAAACTACAAGTTACCGCATACTTGCATTATTATTATTTTTCATTATTCTTACATCTTTTATTTTAATAGTATTTTTGTATTCCTCTTCTTTCTGCATGGTCTCCTTTTCTTGGTAGGATATATTGTATCATTCCACAGGTTTCTCATGTTCTCTCTTCCACAATGTGTTGCTAATTTACTGTCCTTTATGTAACTTGTGTTCCATCAGCACACTACTCAAAGTCCTATACCCTGTGTTCATGTTATTCAGATCATGTAGATTCTGGCATATGAGTGTTGCTCAAATATTATTGTAAATAATTGCCGTTTCACATGATTGTAAACACTTCACAGCACCCTTCCTGGATTTTAGCCCACATCACAGTCTCCTGAACTCTATTATTGTGGAGGTTAACTCTATGCTCTCACACACTATAGCTATTTACTATCCTTCACTCTCACCTTACCCCAGAATCTGATTTCCCGCAATCTCACTGCTTTCTAGATCCAACTCACAACCCTTCCCGCCCCAACAAGAGTCTTATCTTCTTCCGATCCTTTCTTAAAGGCGGCTAGTTGCGTTGAAGATCACAGTTAACACTATACATAGCCAAAGGATCTCCTATCTCTTCTATACTGGCTGTTACTGTAAATAACATAGAATACTCTCCTGCTGTCTTAAACCATTTTGCCTCCCCCTCCAACTGATCACAAAAAAGAGTACATGGAAGCAGTGAACACCAAGATATCCCAAGGAGACTGCACCACTGACTCTCACAAGTATTCTACCACAGCAGGTCACACCATAAACCCTGGGAGCCAGAACAAATCCATTTAAGAAGCTGAAGCTAACAAGAAGAGTTTCATGAATGATGGGAAGATAAAGAAATAATCCCCAAATGAAAGAAAAGGAGGAAACCTCAGAAAGAATGCTAAATGAAATGGAGGCAAGTCAGCTATAAGATACTGAATTCAAAGAACTGGTTATCAGGAAGTTCCATGAGCTCAAAATGAGCTACCAGAAACTACAGGGGAACTACAATGAACTCACTGCAAAATATATCAACATGAAAAAGGAAATAGAAACCATCAACAAAGGCCAAGAGGAAATGAAGAATACATTTCTGAACTGAAGAACACAGTGGAAGGAATCAAAAGCAGGATTGATGAAGCAAAAGATCAGACCAGCAAACTGGAGGACAAAGTAGAAAAAATCACCCAGAAAGAGCAAGAAAAGTAAAGGAGGCTCAGAAAGAATGAAGAGAAATTGAGAGAAACACAAGACAATATTATACATAATAACATCCATATAATAGGGATACCTAGAATGTCGTAATGGATAAGAAATCATGATGCACACATATGCTGCTTAGAATAGGCCCACTTCAGGACAAAAGACCTACACAGACTGAAAGTGAAGGGTTCAAAACAAATTTTCCAACCAAATGAAAAGGAAAAAAAAGCCAGGGTAGCAATATTCATATCAGACAAAATAAACTTCCAAAAAGAGCCATAAAGAGAGACCCAGAAGGTCACTTCATAATACTCAAGGGAAGGCTCCACCAAGAAGACATAAACATTTTAAATATATATGCACCCAACATAGGACACCCAAATACATAAAGAAAATCTCAGAGGACTTCAAGAAATATATTGATAACAACACAATTATAGTAGGGGATTATAATACCCCACTGTCAAAAATGGACAGATCTTCCAAACAAAATATCAACAAAGATATTGTGGCATTGAACAATGCCCTAGATGAAATGGCCTTTACTGATATTTATACATATACAGAGCCCTGCATCCAAAAGAAGCTAAATACACATTCTATTCAAATGCACATGGAACATTTTCAAAGATAGACCACATGATAGGACACAAAACAAGCCTCAACTAATTCGAGAAAATTGAAATCATACCAAGCATTTTCTCTGACCAAAAGGGATTGAAATTAGAAACCAACCCAAAGGGAAAAAAAAACCCAAACACTCAAAATCATGGACACTGAATAGTATGCTATTAAACAATGAATGAGTCAAGAATGAAATCAAGAAAGAAATCAAAAAGTTTCTGGAAACAAATGAAAATGAAGTTATGACAACCCAAAACTTATTGGACACAGCAAAGGCAGTCATGAGAGGGAAGTTCACAGCAATACAAGCCTACCTAAAAAAGATGGAAACATTTCAAACAAACAACCTAACATTACACCTACAAGAACTCCAGGAACAACAACAAAGACAGCTCAGAGCAAGTAGAAGGAAGGAAATAACCAAGATCAGAGTAGAATGACATAGAGACTAAAAGCACAATCCTAAGGATCAATAAATCCAGGAGCTGATTTTCTGAAAAGATAAACAAAACCAATAAGACTTTAAGCAGGCTAATCAAGAAAAAAAGAAAGAGGACCCAAATAAACACAATCAGAAATGAAACAGTAGATATCACAACTGACACCACAGAAATACAAAAGATTGTAAAAAATTACTATGAAGAGCTGTATGCAATGAAATTTGAAAACCTAGGTGAAATGGACAAATTTTTAGAAAAATATAATGTTCCAAACTCAAAGAAGAAGAAGCAGAAAGCCTGAACAGACAAATAACAGCAAATGAAATAGAAGCAGTAATAAAAAAACTACTGACACACATAAGCCCTGGACCAGATGGTTTTGCAGGAGAATTCTACAAAGTATTTAAAAAAGAGCTACCCCCTATCCCTCATAAACTATTCTAAAAAATCCAAAGTGATGGAAGACTCCCAAACTCTTTTTATAAAGCCAGCATCATCCTAATCCCAAAACCAGATAAAGACACAACAAAGAAAGAAAACTTCAGGCCAATATTGCTGATGAACATAGACACTAAAATCCTCAACAAAATATTGACAAACTGTATCCAACAATACATTAAAAAGATCATACATGATGACCAAGTGGGGTTTATCCCACAGATGCAAGGATGGTTCAATATTCACAAATCAGTAAATGTAATACATCACATAAACAAAAGCAAAGACAAAAATCACATGATCATATCAACAGATGTGGAAAAAGCATTTGATAAGGTACAGCACCCATTTGTGATAAAAAACACTCAGTGGGAAGTGGGAATAGAAGGAGCATTCCTCAACAAAATAAAGGCCATATATGAGAGACCTACAGCCAACATCCTACTCAATGGGCAAAAAGTAAACTCTTTTCCACTAAGACCAGGAACAAGACAAGATTGTCCACTTTCACCACTTTGATTCAATATAGTATTGGTAGTTTTAGCCACAGCAATCAGATGAAAAAGGAAGTAAAAGGCATCCAAATTGGAAAAGAGAAAACAAAACTGTCACTTTTTACAGATGACATGATAGTGTGCATCCAATATCCCATAGGTTCCATCCCAAAACTCCTCAACCTAATAAATGAATCTGGCAAACAGTGGAATACAAAGTCAATATCCAGAAATCAAATGCATTTTTGTATACCAACAATGAAACAGCAGAAGCAGAAATCAAGAAAAAATCCCATTCAATATAGCCAAAAGAAAAATAAAATACCTAGGACTAACACTAACCAAGGAGGTAAAAGACCTGCATGTAGAAAACTACACAACACTAACGAATGAAATCAAGGAAGAGACAAACAAATGCAAACATATACTGTGTTCATGGATTGGAAGAATTAACATCATCAAAATGTCCATATTATGCAAAGCAATTTACAGATTCAATGAAATACTTACTAAAGTACCAATGTCATATTTCATAGACATAGAACAAACACTGCAAAAATTTATATGGAACCATAAATGCCCCTGCATAGCAGCTGCAATTTTGAAAAGAAAAATGTAGGCGGGATCACAATACCCAATACCAAACTATATTATAAAGCCACTATAATCAAAACAGCCTGGTAGTGGGATAAAAACAGGCGCATAGACCAATGGAACAGAACAGAGAGCCCAGAAATAAACCCAAGTCATTAAAATCAGTTAATTTTTGACAAAGGGGGCAACACCATAAAATGGAGTAAAAAGAGTCTCTTCAACAAATGTTGTTGGGAGAACTGGACAGTTACATGCAAAAAAATGAAACTCAAGCACCAATTTAAACTATACACAAACATAAATTCAAGATGGATAAAAAAACATAAATATAAGCCATGACACCATTAAAATCCTAGAGGAGAAATAGGCAGGAAAATATCAGATATCTCATGCAGTGACATTTTTACTAATATGTCCCCCAGAGCAAGGGATATAAAGGAAAGAATAAACAAATGGGATCTCATTAAAATAAAAAGCTTCTGCACAGCTAAAGAAAACAGCATTAAAATAAAAAGAGAACTAGCTATATGGGTAAACATATTTGCCAATGATACCTCAGACAAAGGTTTAATCTCCAAAAATATATAAAGAACTTGCATGACTCCACTCCAATAAGACAAGCAAACCAATTAAAAAAATGGGCAAAGGACTTGGACAGACACTTCTGCAAGGAGGACCTACAGATGATTGAGAGACACATGAAAAGATGCTCAATATTGCTAGCCATCAGAGAAATGCAAATTAAAACCACAGCGAGATACCACTTTACAACAGTGAGAATGGTCATCATAAACAAATCAACACACAGCAAGTGTTGGAGAGGTTGTATAAGAAAGGGGACCCTAGTTCAATGTTGGTGGGATTGCAGACTGGTATAACCACTGTGGAAAACAGTATGGAATTTTCTAAGAAAACTAAAAATGGAACTGCCTTCTGACCCAGCAATTGCACTGCTAAGATTATATATCCCAAGAACCCAGAAACACCATTCCAAAAGAACCTATGCACCCCAATGTTAATAGCAGTACAATTTACAATACCCAAGTTTTGGAAGCAACCTAGGTGCCCATCAGTAAATGAATGGATCACAAAACTATGGTACATATACACAATGGAATTCTATGTGGCAGAAAGAAGGAAGGAGCTCCTACCCTTTGCAACAGCATGGATGGAACTGGAAAACATTATGCTGAGCTAAATAAGCCAGGCGGTGAATGTCAAATACCATGTGATCTCACCTTTAACAGGAACCAAAAGAACAAAACAAAGAAGCAAGCAAAATATAACCAAAGACATTGAAATAGAAAACAGGGTGACAGTAATCAGAAGGGAGAGGGGAGAGAATTTCAGGGGAAAAGGGGAAAGGATAACAGGAACAAGTATAAAGGACACATGGACAAAAACTAAGAGGGGTGGTGATGGGAGGGAAGGGGGAGCACTGAGGGTGGACTGGGAGGGGAGTAAAAGACAGAAAACTAAACAATTAAAAAATGTTTTTTAAAGGATAAATGGTTGAATGGAAGGGACCACCTCTGCTGGGAAGCTACTGAGCTTCAGGCTCTGGAAATTTCTGAGTGCACAGTCAGCTGCCAGACCACTTACAAGAGGGATGTAAAGGCCACCTCAGGGCACCTTCTCTAGTTTGTCTCAGACTCTTCTGTCTTGTTCTTCAGGACCCGGAGCTGCCTAAGAAGCATGTATTATATCCCAGCAAAAGAAAAAAAAGAAATAGTAAACAGTATTTAGTTTATAAAAATATGATTTCCCACATTGTTAATTTAGTAAATAAAAATTAAACCATATCTAGGAATATGCAAAGAGAGGTTCATATAATATTTTAATATAAAAGAATATAAATTTCTTGGCTGGTTTAAATAAATGTTCATCTGTATGAAGATATTAATTATTAATATTTATAGCAATTTTATACATTAGAGTATTAAAAAACTTTAAAAATACATGGGATTTTAAAATTATGCTACATTGAAATTATTTACAATGCACTATATAAAATATTGTCATTTTAAAAAATATTTATGTAAGGATAAAATGTTTAAATGAGAATGGGTCTAGATAAGTAGGTTGGTAGGAAAATATATATTTTTTATTTTTAAAATCATGAGATAATGAGGAAAGTGTGTAAATATTTACTAAATAATGAAAAATATTGTGATAGGCCATGACCAGCCCTACTGTACGGAATCATTTTTTCAAAAACTTGTTGATGAAGTAAGAAAGGAAACATGAAATCATTTAGCTTATGTCAATAGATAGTGAAATGAATTTTTATTGTAATGTTTTAGACCCTTAGGTGATGAGATTATCTTTCCTATCCCTTTATCTCAGTCTAATAAGATGCTAATATCAGCAAGTTCTGGATTCCAGGTACCTCTGACCTAGTGTTTGTGTATACATAAGTGTGTGTGCACATGTGTGTATTTCAAGGCACACTTTATCTCAGAAATTTTGTCTCCAATTACTTGCTTATTGCTAGAACTTTGGGTGCCTTTCAGTACCATATATGGAATATTTTCACTCAGGTACTTGATGATGACTTTGTGAATATCATTTTATTAATCTGTTTTAAAAAGCCATTTAGAATTTAGGGCAAAAAAAAAAAAACAAATAGTAAAACACAAAGTACTAATTTTTGTAGATGCTGTGAATGCAACCTTAAAAAAAAAAAGCGGTGTCTAGATTTTGACTTTGATATTAACAATCTGCTTATTTCATGCTTTCTCCTAAAAGCATAGACCAATTTTTAGTTTTTTTCATACCTTCAGTACACAGATCTTGGTAAACAGTAGGACTTGTAGAAGAAATGCAGGGAAAAGAGAATAAATGAAGGAAAAACAAACTCATGTCATTTTATCTCTCATTAGTGGTCTTTACAAGACAAATTCAACTATTTAATGGTTAATTTATAATTAAATAATTTAAATAGTGATACCTTTAAAGATTAGTGCTTGCAAATAAAACATATAAAAACAAAAACAAAACCCAAGCCCTGGCTGTTATGGCTCAGTGGATTGAGTGTTAGCCTGTGAACTAAAGGGTTGCTGGTTCCATTCCCAGTTGGGGCAAATGTCTGGGTTGTAGGTCAGGTCCCCAGTTGGGGGCACGTGAGAGGCAACCACACACGATGTTTCTCTCCCTTTCTCTTCGCCTTCCCATCTTTCTAAAAATAAATAAATAAATAAAATCTTTTAAAAAAGAAAAATATGATACTTATGATATCAAAAATAAATGGAAAAATTGTATTAGCTTGAATAAGTCCAGTAGGCACAGTGAAAAGTTTTAGGTAAAAAGATCTCCAAAAAGGTGGTGATTGAAATGTTTCATATTTCTATGGTAATTTACTTACGTGGTAACACCTGTTACTTATGTGGGTAAAACCTGTTACTTATGTGGGCACCAGGTCATTTTAAGGAGCATGCTTTCCAGGCAATTCAGAAAGATTTAAAAACTAGAAGTGATTAAGGAAAATAATATCTAATGTAATATAGTCTTGAGTTCATTTTAATAGGCTATATAAACATCTAAAATCCCTTGTAATTTCTGCAGTTCTGTTTTTGCATAAATAAGGGTAAACATATAGCGCAGTGTTTTCAAAATTTTTTAAAAATAAAGTCATGACATGGTAAAGCTTATTTTCCTAATTCAGAAGAAATTACACAATTATATCTGCAATCTCAATAATCATGGGATAACTGGTCCATCAACTTAGTCATTTACATAGGGCAGACAGAAATTCATGACTTTAAAAAATTAGTTGCAACAAGTAAGCAATCAAGTTAAAAGACCTTCACTGAATAGATTTTAACAAGATTTTTGAAACTGCAAAATGAAGATGTGATAGAAAATGAAGATGTGTTTCAGAAAATGTTATTAAATTTCATTTAGGATTTTTGTTGTCCTAAATTATAGACCAATTACTTTTCACACTGATTTTTATCTTTTAATTTCTTGCTGTTCTCTGTGAGATGTTCTTTAACATTTCATGAGTGAAAAAAAAATAAAAATTATCATAATAGGAAGCACTGTGATCTCTCTTGGGATATAGAAAGTTCAAATTTCATGTCATAAACATAAATAAATATAGCCCCTTTCTTATGAAGTATAATTAACTTAAAAATATAGAGGTCAGATGTGTCAAAGAAAGAAATATCCCACATAATAAGTGCGATTACCATTCTGGCATACTTTATTATTCTGAGGAACTCAAAAATGAGAGGAAATTATATTTTAAGGTCACTCTTTAAAAATGCTAACCCTAATTATTTAATTCCAGGTCATATTCTCTTTCTTGAAGATATAAAGCATATTTAATTAAATTTAAACTATTTCTTTCTTAACCATAGATACTTGAATGCAACAGAAATTATAGCAATTTAGATACCACTCTCAACCACTTATAAAAAAAAACTAAGGTATACCTTTGCATTATATCTAGCCAATAGAGTAAAATAATTTTGAATTTTTCCCTAAGATTCATTCCTACTTTCAGGTTTGTTCCACTTTTTAACATCTCTGACAGAATAATTGAATAATAGCACATGCATTTACAGGCATGTAAAATAAAAGCCACTCTGAATGGTTCTTAACATCTGGTAAAACCTCTGTTTGACTCCCCTTGACATGAATTACTGTAAGTTTTTGCTTTAAATTTTCACACAAGATAGTTTTTTTTTCTCATTAATATAAACAAGACTGCACTGGTTGTATGGCTTAGTTGGTTGGACCATCGTCTCCGTGCACTCTAAGATTGAAGCTTCAACCCCCATCAGGGCACATACAGGAGGCAGCCAATTGATGTTTACCTCCACATTGATGTTTCTCTCCCTCTCTTTCTCCCTTCCTCTTTCTCTAAAATCACTAAAAATATATCCTCATGTGAGGGTTAATAAATAAATAAATATATTCAAATGAATAAATAAATGTACTCATCCTAACTAAATGAATAATCAGTCAATAGAAGATTTTCATATGTTTTATTTTTCAACCTAAAGCAGAAAGCTAAATGACAAACAACAAAACTGAAACATAACTAGAAAGTACACATAAAGTAAAATTTCCTGTCACATAAGTATTATTTATTCTATAATTTTTTTAAAAAAGGGATTAAAATAAGAGTCATGTTGCAGTGCTGCTTAGAGACCGAAATATGAAATTGTTTTCAGGAATTTATCTAGTCATTTCCCACCAAATTTATAATTTAATCAACCAACTCAGAAAATTTATCCAAGGTCACCTGACTGCAGGACTTGAACATTCAGGGCACTAGAACTTTGCAGAGCTCTTCCTATAATTGGTCTGCTTGAGACAGTGCCTTTAAATCACTCTTCAAATTCTTCTTTTCAATCTCTCCTTATTTCCACTTTTAAAATGAAAAGCATGACCCTCACAAAAACCGAACCTTGGGACAACACAGTGCCTTAGAGTGCAAAAACCTCTTTGGATACCAAA
>PVKM010002220.1:0-67200 GCA_004027735.1 Carollia perspicillata | reverse complement strand
GTTTACTCATTTATTCATGAACTTGGGTTTTTTAAAATTTCCTGGCTATCATGAATAATGCTGTTAGGACATGGGTATACAAATATCTCTTTGAGGCTCTGCTTTTAATTCTTTGTGGTATCTACCCAAAAGAGGAATTGCTGTATCATTTGTGTTCTTAGTGTTTTGCGGTACCACTGTACTGTTTTCTATAGCAGTCGTACCATTTTATATTCCCACAGGTGCACAGGGATTCCAGTCTTTCCACATGCTTGACAACATTTTTTTTTATAGTAGCCATCTTAATGGATCCAAGGTTATATCTCATTTTGGTTTTGATTGGCATTCCCCTACTGATTAGTAATATTGAGCATCTTTTTGTTTTTTGTCTATTTATGCATTTTGGAGAAATATCTATTCAAGTCCTTTGCCCCCTTTTTAAAAATAGGTTTTATTTATTGATTTCTTTTTTGAGCGAAACATCATTTGTTGTCCCACCTATTTTGCATTCTTTGGTTGACTCTTTTAAAAAAAATATTTTATTGATTATGTTATTACAGTTGTCCCAATTTTTCCCCTTTTGCCCCCCTCTACCTGATACTCCCATTCCCTGTAGCATTCCCCCCATCTTAGTTCATGTTCATGGTTGTGCATATAAGTTCTTTGGCTTCTCCATTTCCTATAGTATTCTTAATATCCTCCTATCTATTTTGTACCTACCAATTATGCTTCTTAATTCCTTTTTCATACCTTTTTCCCCATTCTCCCTTTTCCCCCTCCCAACTGATAACCTTCCAGATTATCTCCATATCTGTAATTCTGTTCTTGTTTTGGTTGTTTGCTTAGTTTATTTTTTAGATTCAGTTGTTGCTAGTTGTGAATTTGTTGTCATTTTAATATTCATGTTTTGATCATCTTCTTTTTCTTAAATTAAGTCCCTTTTACATTTCATATAATAAGGGCTTGGTGGATGAACTCCTTTAACTTTTTACCTTATCTGGGGTGCACTTTATCTGCCCTTCCATTCTCAATGATAGCTTTACTGGATAGAATAATCTAGGTTGTAGGTCCTTGCTTTTCATCACTTTGAATACTTCTTGCCAGTCCCTTCTGGCCTGCAAAGATTCTTTTTGAGAAATCAGATGAAAGTCTTATGGGAACTTCTTAGTAGATAACTCTCTGCTTTTCTCTTGCTGCTTTTAAGACCTCTCTTTATCTTTAACCTTTGGCATTTTAATGATGATCTGTCTTTGTTTGGCCCTCTTTGGATCCATCTTGTTTGGGACTCTGTGCTTCTTGGACTTGCATGTCTATTTCCTTCACCAAGTTAGGGAAGTTTTCTATCAATATTTCTTCAAATAAGGTTTCAATTTCTTGTCTTCCTCCTCTTCTGGCATTCCTATGATTCAGATGTTGGTACATCTGGAGATGTCCCAGAGACTCCTTATACTATTCCCATGTTTGTTTGTTTGTTTTCTAATTATATTTTCTTCTTGCTGTTCTGGTTGAATGCTTATTTCTTCCAGATCATTGATTTGAATCTTGACTTCATCCCCCCCATTGTTAGTTCCCTATAGATTTTTCTTTATTTCACTAGTGTAACCTTCATTTCTTTTGGGTCTTTTTTATGTAGTTGCCATACTCAGGAGTTCTTTGAGCATCCTGATAACCAGTGTTTTCAACTCTGCATCTGATAGGTTGGTTATCTCCATTTGGTTTGGTTCTTTTTCTGGGGTTTTGTTCTGTTCTTTCATTTGGGCTACATTTCTTTGTCTCCTCAATTTGGCAGTCTCCCTGTGTTTCTGTGTATTAGATAGAGCTGCTTTGACTCCCTGCCTTAGAAGTGTGGCCTTTTGTAGAAGGCACCTATAAATTGTGTTGGGTGGAGCTTTAGGTAATCGCCAGGGTGGAGCAACCCACTTCATTGCTTTGTGGCTCTCTGTAGGGGGCAGACTCCAAGAAGGGACAGTGCAAATGCCTGGCTTCTGGAGGTTTGCCCAATACTAGCCCCGTTTCCAGTCACCTCACCACCACCAGCCACCCCTGTATGCAACCAGCACCCTTCTAACTGTTGCCCTTCTGACTGTTGCCATGGTGCCAAATTCCAGAGGGGGTGGGTCTGCATATGTCCTAATTCCTTGCAGGCCTTTTATGTGGGGTCTCCTGAAAATCCTGTAGTTTTTTCTGCCACCCTAACCCCCCTGGTTTTTACGGCCAGAAGTTATGACGATTTAGCTTCCTGGTGCTGAAACCCGGGGCTATGTGGTCTGGCCTGGGGCTGGGATCCCTTGCTCCGAGGTATCCTCGATTTTTGTCCACCACACATGAATGTGGGATCGCCTGTTCTGCAGCTTCTCCATGCCTCTCTGCCCATCTCCACGTCTCTATCCCTCCCACCTATCCGGATGAATATAGCTTCTTTAAATCCTTATTTGTCAGACTTCCATACAGCTTGATTTTCTGATGGTTCTGGGTGTTACTTATTTTGAGGTCTAGTTGAAATTTTTCCTGCAGTTATGCGGGGAGGAAAATTGTGTTTACCTATGCCCTCATCTTGACTGGATGCCTTTGGTTGACTCTTGTATGTGCCCTGACCAGGGATCAGTCCCATAACCTTGGTGTGTCAGGATGACCCTCTAACCAATGGAGCTACTCTGCCAGGGCTGCTTTGCCCTCTTCAAAATCAGGTTTTATTATTTTATTTTTGGTTGTCCAATTGTAGGAGTTCTTTATATATTTAGGATATTAACCCCTTATCAGACATAGGACTTGTAAATATTTTCTCCCATTCCATAGGTTGCCTTTTCCCTCTGTTGATTGTGTCCTTTGCATAGAGTTTTTGTTTTGAAGTAATCTAGTGTATCTATTTTAAGACTTCCTCTCATTCCCATGTCCTTTTTCAGCAGTGTTTTTTCACTGTTCTGCCCAAAGTGAAGGAGGTAGTTGTCTGTACTTTTCAGTTTCTTAGTCAGTGCTTATACCATCAATTAATTTCCTGAAGCCCTTACATAATAAGTATAGCCCATGTTCACTGACTTTTCAGATCGTATTTTCCTTTAGTGCCTTCTTTGCCTGTGGCTATTCAGTGTACTTTATGAAACTAAACTATACTATCAAAGTGTGATTTGCCCTGAGATTAAGCTGCTGGAGCAATTTAGAGTGAGAGTCATAGCAACTAGAATTTCTCCTAAGATATGTCTTTTTCACCAGAATAAAATAAGCAAGGAGGCTTTAAGATCTGTGCTTCAAAAGTCCCTGTTAAGGCAGGTCGTGTTTCAGAGTCCGCTCTTCCCCATTTGCCTGGCTCCAGGGATGGTGTACACTGTGGGGTACAGTGTGTGCTTTATTTGCACCATTACCACCCCATTCCTTTTTTGGTATAGGTCTCTTATTTTTCTGTTTCTAACTCAGTTTATCCTAGGTATCAGGTTGATCCACTCATCCCTCTTGAACTCCTTCATGGCCGATGACTCGTCACCCTGGGTCTGCTTTAGCTTCTTCCCACCTTTGCTGCCTTAAGAGCTCTTCCTCCATTATCCCCTCTGCCATGGTGCAGTCAGTGCCTGACATCTGTCACCTGCACTGTGGGTCTGACCACTCCCAGCCCAAAGCCTGTATGGCTTTATTATAGGAAGTTTTCAGTGGATTGGGTTGGGATGCACTTTTGCAACTACCATTGGTAGTTGCTGATAATTAACAACCATTTCATTCTGATGAGATAACATGGGTGGAAGTATTTATGCTGCTTGTTTTGCATTACATCACATCTTGTCGTATTTGTAGGTGAGGCACAGACTGATTAGTGCTAGGCCAGTACACCTTTCCTCTGAACAGCTTCATCTTCTTAGGTCCTTTTAGCTGGTTTTGATGGAAGGAGGGGAAGTTTTAGGGGAGGAGGGTGAGCAGAGCTCACTTCAGGAAATTTTGAAATTTATTTTTTGTCTCCTTGTTCCTCTCTTTTACTACCCACTCTGTTTCTATGCCTCATGTCTTCTTGTGAATTTACCTATTGAGCAAAACATTATAAATAACACTGCTGTGGAATATCCTTAATTAAACTATTATCAGTGAGATTGAGTCTATAGCTTCAAGGAGTTTACTGTATAATGAGCAAAAGGGTCAAGTAAATACATACTTGCAAGGGAGGGTGATTAATGCTATTTTAGAACACAGAGTAGAGGCCACTGACTCAGTAGCAGTGACTGGGGTTGGAACGAGGTTACAGTCAGGAGACTCGGTAGTGGATATGAGGACAGCACAGCTCTGCTTCTGACAATGTTAACAGTGGGAACTTGCCTCCTCATTATAGGGGTTGCAGACTTGCAGCAGGAAGGCCAGCACCTTCTTCGGCAGAGTATGGCCCCAAAGTGTGTGGCTTTTCTTTTCTTGGCATGTTTTTTTTCCATCATGTGCATGGTTCTTCCACATCTGAACAAGAGATTCTTTATCTGCAGCTCTTCAGTCATGCCTTTTAATCTGTTAAACTAGGCAGTCCCTCCTTCCTTTTTTATTGATTCACTATTAGCCAAGAGTCTCCCAATATGGACATCAGACAAACAAGGAGAAATGGGACCTGCCCCAGAGGACGACTTATTACAGTTTAATGGGGGGTATAGACATTTAATAAATACTATAAGGTGTTGTGATAGAAGTGTATAGGGACAAGAGAGCCTATGGCCTCCATAGTAATTGCTTTTGTATACAGGTCCTTCAGATAACTATTATTTAAATGTTCTTTGATGTCTACAAATGCAAAATTGAGCACAAATCCAAATTTTATATTTAATGTTTGGCAGACTACTATTACTTACATAAAATTTGTTTGTAATTGTTGTTTATAAAGTGTATTTGAGGCCGGTGTGGCTCAGTTGGTTGGAGCATCGTCCCATAACCAGAAGGTTGTGGGTTCGATCCCTGGTCCAGGTGTGTGAGGAGGGCAACCAATCAATGTTTCTCTTTCATGTGGATGTTTCTTTCTCTCCTTTCCCCTCTCTCTAAAAGCAATGAAAAAATGTCCTTGGGTGAGGGGGAGAACAGTGTATTTGACGATGTGTTTCCAGCAGTAGTGTCCTTCAAGTTGACAACATTGTGAGGTAGTTTACTAGAAGCAGATTGTGACTTTCAGAGTGAGGAAAAGAAATCCGTAACTGTTAAGAAAATTTACTTCCAAGTTCAGTTGAGTAACCAGCAAATTCTACCAAACGTTTCAAGAAAGCTTAACACCAATCTTATGGAAACTTCTCTAAAGAATAGAAAAAGAAAGAACACTCTCTGACTTCATTTTCTGAGGCTAGCAAAAATCTTTGTAACAAAAGTTGACAAAGACATTACAAAAACGGAAAATAACAGCTCATCTCACTCAAGAATAAAGATGTAAAAATTCCTAACAAAATATTGGCAAACCAAATCCAATAATACATAAAAAGGGTAATACAATGAGACATGGTGTTATTAGGAATGTGAAATAAACATCCAAAAAACCAGTCATTGTAATTCACACATTAACAGAAAAACCATAATTGCCTCATAGATACAAAAAATTTGAGAAAATTAAATACCCATTTTATGATAAAATTTTAACAGAGTAGAAATAAAAGAGAACTTCCTTAACTTGCTAGAGATATCTACAAATATAACCTACTGCAAACATAGTGAAATGTTGAAAGTTTTCCAGTTTTTTTCAAATACAAGCAAAAGTTTATTTACAAAGTCACAGAGATAGAAGTGGGCCAGTTGGGCTGTGTGGGCTCAGGAAAGAAGTTACAGAGACAAAAGAAGGGCCCTTGGAACTTAGGAGAAAGAAAGAATATGCCTAGAGGAAGGAGAGGGAGGAAGGTGCATGAGAGGGTGAGGGGAGAGGGGAGCGTCACTGAAAGTTTTCCAGTTTTGAAATAAGAAATGCCTGTTCTCACTGTTATCGTTTAGCACTGTACCAGAGGTCCTAGCCAGTGAAGTAAATTAAGACCCCCCCCAAAAAAAGGAAAATGTGTTGGAAAGAAAGAAATTGAACAGTCATTATTTTCTGCCAACAGGATTGTATGCATAGGAAATTCAGAAGAATTAAGTAAACTATTAAAATTAATAATTATATATAAAACCTAGAATAAACCTAAGAACAGAAATATGCAAGACTTCTACAGAAAACTGTGAAGCATTATGGAAAAAATGAGTGGCTCAGACAATATAAGGATGCATCTTACTCATAGATTGAAGATTCAATATTGTAAAGATATCAGCACCCTGAATTAATCTCTAGATCCAGTGCAGCCCAATCAAAATCTCAGCTGTTGTTGACACATATTAGAATGGTAGGACAGACCTGGCTGGTGTGGCTCAGTGGATTGAACACTGGCCTGCAAACCAAAAGGTCGCTGGTTTGATTCCCAGTCAAGGCACATGCCTGGGTTTTGGGCCACGTCCCCAGTTGAGGGTGTGTGTGAGGCAACTGATCAAGGTATCTCTTGCACATGGATGTTTCCCTCTCTTTCTCCCTCCCTTCCCGCCTCTCTAAAAATAAATAAATAAAATCTTAAAAAGAAAGGAATGGTAGGACACCAGGGTAGGCCAGACACATCTGAAAGAACTTCATTATTTTCCTTTTTGGTAAGCAGTATATTAGTGTACATGTTTCCTCCACTATTTGAAAGTAGAGCTTTGCTATGAAACCTTTCGTAAGTCAAAGAATAGTGAAGAAGCAATTACCTTAGCACACTTCTTGCTAATGATTGCACAAAATAAGTTGAGGTGAAGCACAGATGCCCACAGATGCAGTTCAGCGCAGTGGTAGCTTGTTGCTGAGTGTAGCTGCTGGGTAAGGAGCTTACTGGTGCCACCCTTACTGCTCAGGTGCACACTGCTTCCATAATGGCTTACGGCAAAACAAATGTTGAACCCTGTCTTTGCTAAATCCTCTTCAGATTCCTTGTGGTCACTGAAAACAGGCACTAATGTAGGTCTTTCTTCGTAAAAGCAACGTGGTATAAAGCAGGCTTTCAAAAAGTAGGGGATATCTGTATTTTTATTTTAGGAGAGGACTTAAATGACTTGGGGTGGTACCTCAGGAAGAAGATTTTTGTTATTGCTCCATTTATTTATTCGTTCTTTAGTTGGTTCTTACATGTGCCTTAACCGAGGCTTAAACCCGCAGCCTTGGCATATCGGGATTAACGCAGCTGAGCTGGGCTCTAGGAAGAAGTATTTTTAGTAGTCATCCACAGTTCTCACTTCTGTTGTAAAAACCAATTTTAAAGGGCAGTCTTGGAGTCAGGATTCTCAGGAAATTCTTTTTTGTTTTTTAAGAGTTTTTTTATTTATTTATCTTTAGAGGAGAAGGGAAGGAGAGAGGGAGAGAAATATCAATGTATGGTTGCCTCTCGTGCATGCCCTGACTGAGAATCAAACTACGGTTGTTTGGTTCACAGGCCGGCGCTCAATCCACTGAGCTACACCAGCCAGGGCTCTCAGGAAGTTCTTTTCACAAGCAACTATTCCTACAAGTGCTATGCTATCCCCTAGCCACATGTGGCTATTTAAAATGATCCTGGTCAATTCATTAGTTGCACTAGCCCTATTTCAGGTGCTCAGTAGCTATATGTAGCTTGTGGTCACCTTTGGATGGTGCACCTTTGGATTTCCATCATTGCGGAAAGTTTTATCTGACACCTCTCTAACAAGGCTTCCCTTTTTTTTTTTCGTTAGACACCAAATACAATTATAGGTGGAGTTGAGCAACTGCTTTGGTATAATTGGCCCACCTTAAAGCTTGTCATTGAGTGTTTATAAGCAGGGTACCAGATTTTTTGGTTAAGAGAATCATTTCGAGAAGAAATTAAAGTACAGATTTCAAACTATCCAACCTTGACGGGGAGAGAGCATTGTTTACATCTAGGCACACTTCTTGGGCTAAGCACTTAGTGCCCAGGTAGCTAACTAAGCTCTTAACCATTTGAGAAGGGTTTTCAAGATTGTCTCACAGAGGGGTATTCAGATAAGCTAAAGGGATAGGAACCCTGGAGGACTATAATAGATTTTCGCTGCTGATCAGCCCTTAGGAATCTGACTCTTATGATTGAACAACTCCCAAGTGGTCATTTCTCTCCCCTTTGCCAGTTTTCCCCTTTTCCCTCTCATCACATAGCCTATATCCAAGTATATATGAAAAACTGTTTCAGGGTCCTATAAGGAAGCTTGTGCAGCTGAGATTCTGCTGGAAGATCTGTAATTCTAGGTCAATCCACAGGAGTAGAGGGGGATTGTGAGGAATTCAGATGTTAGAAATGGATTGCATTGGCTGCATCTAAAGATGTGGCTGAGATATATGACTATGTACAATGAAGTGGAAAATAAAAATGTAAAAAATTGGATGTAATCATCTCCAAATTGGCTGCTTTGTTAGACTTGCAGAGAGAGCTTTGGGGAATGAATCAACTATGTAACTGGGTTGAGTAATGGTGGTTGGGGCTGGGGGAGGGGTTCTGTTCATAGGGGCAGTTATCTCATTTTAGCTTTTCTTTGTCCAGGAATTGTAAAAGCTTGTGATGTTACACTGCTGGAACTGTGATGCTTCAGTTGCTAAGCACCTGCTGTTGTGTTTCAGGCTGTAGGTTTGGACCTTGGGTTACCAGAGTCAAAACAGTATCCTAGTGCTGAGTCTAATAAGGGAGACAAGTGAATACAAATAATTACCATATAGTGTTATTCATACATAGTGGTTCAGAGGGTCCTGCCTGGAACATCATTTTAGTCTGAGTCCCTAATTTTGTACTGGAAGCAGCTGAGGCCTAAACCAGGCACGAAACTGGTTTAAGTAACACCGAAAGAACTAGAACCTCCCCCTCCCCCCTTTGGACCATTGTAAAATATGTCTTCGGATGTTAGAAATGGAGACATCACATTCCTGTCTGCTTGAAGCGCACTTCTTTCATAATGTCCCCTTGACAGCCCATATTTTCTCGGATACCACATAACTATCTTTTCCTTGTATTTATTGTGCTTTTTTATGGAAGGTCTTACTTCCTTTTTTTTTAGATCTTGAACATGATAAATTCACCAAGCTGGCCAGGTCTTCGTACCTGTTTCAGTTCCCATCTTCACCACAGTCTGATTGTCACATTTTAAATCAAACCTTATAGTTGGACAAGTTGGGTTCGAACTTGCTTGCTGTATTGTGAGACACCTTGCTTCTACATCAATAAAAATCCCTCAGGCCACATGGATTCCTATTGTGCATTTATTTGAGTGAGGTCAGTTACTGTTTAACTGATGAATTTTGGAGGTAGAAGGCACGTACCAGAACAACAATGTAGGAAACGAGTGTACGAATTGGGACACCAGTACTAGTCTAAGTCCGGCGCCTGGACGTGCTCAGCCCCGCCCTGCCCCTTATTGGGGGGGGGGCGGGGGCGGGGCAGTAACAAAGGGGGCTCTGCGTGAAGCCCAGCTGTAAGGGGAAGAGGCCGAGCGTCTGTCAGTCTGGTGTTGGGCTCGCCAGGTTTGTTCCGGCAAGGGGGTAGGGTGGGGCGGACCGAACTGAGAAGTGGGAGGGCCGCGTGCTGGCGCATCACGCGGCCTGGTGGTAAAGGGCGTGGTCTGCGCGCGCAGCAGAAAGTAGTGCGCCGGCGCGCAGCCAGTCTGATCTTCCAGCACGGTGGCGGGGTGCACTGGGGCGGGGTCCCTCGTGCAGTGGTGGGGGGCGGGGCAGCAGCCCAGGCGGTTAGGGCGCGGGGGGCGGAGAGTATGGAGCCCCCGAGGTGCTAGCCGACTGTGTCAGCTTTGGGGTACAGCCCTTGTTTACGGGCGCTGCCCGTGTGATGGTACCAGGAGGAAGGAAGCGTCGTGACAGCGCCTGGGTCGGAGCCCTGGTTCCGGGGGCGAAGAAGCCCGGGGACGAGGGATCTGGCGAGCTGGCTGCTGGCTGGGCAAGTGGTCACAATAGGAGGCGACGTGCCGGCAAGGAGCTGCGGGAGCAATCCCGCAGGGCGGAGCCTTTCCTGGCAGGTACTGGGAGCGGTAGCCGTTGGTTCCCGCGCTAGGGCAGGACAGGCCGAGCAGCAGGCCCTTGGGAGGCAGTGGGGCGCACTCGGAGGCCGGGCAAAGGTGTGGTTGTCCGGTGTTCAGTGGGGTGCAGCCTGGCCTCCCGGCGCTCTTTGTTTCGCCGGAGGTAGCGAGAAGGAGCGGGCACAGTCAGCGGGAGTGCCGGCCGGCTGCCGCCTGGCAGATGGCCTCTCTTTCTGGCTCCCTCCCTTTTTGCCAAGGCGCAGGTGAAGTGATGTCACCCAGGAGAACGCGGAACCAGTCGGAAGGGTCCTTTCTCGCCTGCTGCCGCTGCGGGTATCTGGACAGGCTGAGTTTTGTTCTCAGGGAATGAAAGTTTTTCCTTTCAGGGCTGAAGAATGAGAGAGGTTGGTTTTGAACCGGGAGTTTTTAAAATTAAGTGCAAAAGTTTTCATTTCCGTGTGTAGGACTTGTTAGGGACCTCACTTTTTCTTTGCTTCAAAAATGATGTATACTGTTACTCAGTTTAAGTTGGGTGTACTAATTCTTCCATTGTAACTGGAAACACGAATACTTAGAGTATCGTGTGATTTGCGTTTTTTTCCTTAACGGGGCGCACTTAACGGGTGAAAATTTAAGTAGGGTGTTTGTTTTTTTTTTTGTCTTATTTTGACTTGATTGCAGTATAGTTAATACACTTACCACAGAATTCCTTTAAATGGCAAGCAGCTGGTAACTAGGCTTAATTTTTTAAAAAATCCATTCACACGGTTTTTAGGAAATCCAAACAAGGATCTAGGGACAGTTGAAGTTAAGGTAAAAATTGTTCTAGGTTTTGGAAAACATGATCTAATAGAAATTGGACTTAGGAAGGAACAGTACAAGAACAAGTATAGGCATCAGATCGGTTGCAGTGAAGCTGGAACATACTTTCAGTCAAAAGATGAAATTGGTAACTGGAATTTCAGAGGGGAATTTTATCACTTCATGCACCCCTTTCGCCAGTGTTTGCTGGCTTATAAATTTAATGGCATAATATATTTCACTTTTTGAAAACCTACTAAACCTTAAATCTGTCTACTACAGGGGTTCAATTTTAAGTTGATTTCTATATTTTTTGTAATGCTTCTAAGAATTTATGGCCTTTTAAAAGCTTTATTGAATCAGTTTTGCCACAGTCTAGTCCTGTGGGCCTCAGATCCTCATCTGTAAAATGCGGGAGTTGGATTTAAGGGATTTTTGTGATTTCTCCACTTTTGACATCTTTTGTGATTCTAGAAGGTAGTTTTTGCGTTTCTGCACTTATGGAAGTTTATATACCCACCTCTGTTTTTATAGCTAAATTAAGTTGGCAAGCGTTAATCTGAGCAAGCTCTGGGAATTTACTAGAGCAGCCTGATTTTTGATGAAGGGTGGGCGGAGGATGACACAGGTAGATGGTAACTGAGGCTGTTAGCATCATAATGTAGAGTGCAGTTCTGTTGTCTCTCTGCCAACAGCTTTGGATAAGGCTTTTATTTACATTTTATCTGCTCATTTTTTTACTTTTTTTCCAAGTCTATGGGTAGGAAGCATGAGCGTAAAAAAATCCTTAGATAAAAATCTCCAGAGTGATTCATTAGCATGGGAAGATGATTGGTCAAGATTATCTTCTACTTCCAGTCTTTCCATCTACTTCTTTTTGTGCTGCCCTGGTTTTGTTTAGGCCACCACCATTTTGTAATGTTTTTAATGGAATGATAGTTCTTGATTAGCCCCATGGTTGTCCTGTAGTGTTTGCTTTTATGTATATAGTTACTGATTTTCTGGTTGCTTTCCTATTAATCACTTCTGTATTTCCACTTCTGTTCTACTTTGGTTTATTTGTGGCTTGCTTTATTTGAGAATGTACAGATTGTAAACACATTTGAACCGTAGTTCATTCAGCAAATGTTAAATTCCTAATGTGTCATTGTGTATCTGGAGAAGATCAAGCAAATATTTGAACTCTGTATACTAAAGTAACCAGTGAGAAATCTGAGCAAATAGACAAAGACAGTAGCTCTTCATCTGTCCCCCATCTTTTCATGTTCCTTTTTTAAGTATTTAAAACTTTCCTTTCTCCCCTCTATTTGAACACATTACCTCTAATCCCCTCTGTTAGGGGACCTTATTGTCTTTGTTTTTAGTTCTGGTTGAATTGCCTCACTAGACTGAATAGAGGGCAATGAGAATTTCTTTTTTTTCCATTATATTCACAGCATATAGAACATGGTAGATATGCAATAAATATTTGAATTATGCTTTTTATTTAATCATCAGAGTTCAGTCATACTTCATCTTTTCAAATACACACACAAATAATTTTTGTATTCATTTGGACTAGATGTTTTCCAGATCCATGTAATTCTTAGAGCTAAAGCCATAAGAGATATTTTAGAGCAATCTACTAAGAGGTTACCAGCCTAAGTAAAATGATTTTAGATAAACTTCTTTGAGGGGAGAATAATCTTTGTGCAGGCAAGTCTGGATTGTGGAAGGGAATGAAAGAAACTATTTATTAAAAGAACATGTAACTTGTTTTTCTTAATCTTTATGACTACCTTCTTGGTATACCGTAGTGGTCCGAGACCTGTTTAGTTGCATATGCCTCCCTTCTCCCCTTCCCATTCATTTTGGGACTGTGGAGTGGGGGAAGGGGTGGGGTGGAGCCTATAACCTAACCTGCTTTTGCCAACCTGCTCTGCTCTGCTTCCAGAAGGATGTGGGCCCTTAACTCAAGAATGGGGGTGGTAGTTTGTTTTTAAAACTGATTGACCCAGTGCTGGACTGTACTGATCTTCCCCTCGTAGGTGGTAGCAGTCCTTCAGTGATTTAAGGATGCATATTAGTTCACCAAGCACGGATACCATAATCTTACTTAGCAAATACCTTTAGGTTACTTCTAGATCTAAATTGTGGCTACTAATGTGCTGTGATGAACATATTTTACATAAGGGTTTTCCAACATCTTGGAGTATAACCTGAATTTATCGGAGGAAATATTACTGATTTCAAACTTTTAAATTGTTGATAAAACCTACCTGATTACTTCCCAGGTGATTAACATTTGCCATCAAGAAAGCAATAAGGCCATTTGGAATTTTAAGTAATTTGGGTTTGACCTCTTCGTTTTGGGGTGTCCAGACTTGGGCCTACAGTTGTAAGGGACTTGGAGTCAACACTGAGCACCTGACTCCTCATCTTTTGTTAGGCTGTGATTTGAGTGCTGTTAACCAGCTGGTTATTATAGCAAGTAATGGTGAACTTTCTTTGTTCCTTTTCTGGAGAGTAATGTAGCTCTTTGGAGAAGGCTGTTTGGGCCTTTGAGCAATTTATTTTATAGAAAGCACATTATTTAACACTGTCCTAGATGTCATACACCTGCATGTCTTGTGCCTCACCTCTGTAAGAAAAATGTAAATGAATGAAGAAGGAAGCTGTGATCAGAAGCTATTTTGGAGGAAGCGAGTTCTGGCACAATATCTGGACCTAAGAACTGTGTTATTTTTAGCACAATAACTGATAGTAATTACTACATTCTCCAAGACAAAAGGTTAAATTCTTGGTTATATTATGGTTATTAAGATAGGGAAAGGCCACAGTAAACAAAAGATTTCCTAAAATAATAATGTGAAATTGTTTTATATAACTAGTTTTGTGAAACATTGCTTTTCTCAGTTATGCTGGTGGATTAGTCATACAATTTTATGTAAATAACTATTTTAAAAAAAGAAGTACGTGAGTTGCAGGTTTAATCCCATCTCAGGGGTGTTCTCTTGGTATGAATTTTTAAGTTTTAGTTGCATTCTGAGAGAAAGCTGAAGTTGCCATGTCTGTAATGTTCAACAGTTGCCATGTTCGAGAAAAAATAGAATTGTAGCAATCAGTTTTCAGATGTAATACAACCTCAGTAATTTTAATTGAGGGAAGATTAGGGCAGTAGTGGAAATTTATGTCAAACAATTTAAAAGGAAACAAATATATTTTAAAATAGTTAATATAGCTTTAACTAGGCCTTGGAGAAGAGTTAGTTACTAATCCAACTACATTTTAAGAAGAATGTTACTTTCAAAATTCTTAAAAACTACAAGGTAATTTATTTAGTGGGCTCAGCATGAACCTTAGAGGCAATAGGCTTGGCTTTTAATTATGGCTCTGGTATTTGAGATGTATGGTTTCAAGTCAGTCAGCCCTGACTTGCAGTGTGTAAAGATCTGAAATCCCAGTTCAGTTCATGGCATGAAGTGAGCTATTAGAAGATTGAGATTTTTTAAAAGCTGCTATATTGCTAAAAGGTGTCTTAATTTACTTTTCATAGTCAAAGCTTTAATAGCATTAATATGCTAAAATTCTGGAGAAGAAAGTTTCCTTTTAAGGTGGCACAACAATTTTTATTATACACACATAAAATGTGTTAGTTTTCTGTTGTGTTAAAATTACCACAAGTTGAGTTGCTTACAACACAGATCTGTTATCTCACAGTTTCTGTGGATCAGGAGTCCTGGTGTGGGTTAGCTGTAGGGCTCTCTGTTCACGGTCTTACTGGGCAGGGGCGGGGGGCTGTGATTTCATCAGAGACTCACTGTCCTTTCTCACATTGACTGGTCGTTGGTATAATGTGATTCTTGTGATTGTAGGACTGAGGGTCCCCCATTTTGTTAGCTGTCTGGTGATCACTCTCAGCTCCTAGAGTGCCACCAGGTCTCTCCCACATGGCCCCCTTAATGTGCCTTCTCGCAACATGGCAGCTTGGTTTGCAGGTTTGACAGGAGAATCTCTTTGGGAAGGGCTCTGTTCCTCTTTTGAGAGCTTTTTTTATTAAGTCATGCCTACCCAGGATAATCTCCCCTTTGTGATTAACTCAAACCAACTTGGAATTTTAATTACATCTGAAAATCCTTTCACCTCTGTGAAGTGATTTCTATAATTTAGGTCATTTGATTAACCTACTCATAGGAATAAAATTTACTGTATTTGTAGCCCTACTCATACATGTTATACAGATACTACACCAGAGGTGGGGATCTTGGAGGCCATCTTAGGATCTACACACACACACACACACACACACACACACACACACTCTCAGTGATTGTGTATTATTTTATCTTACCTGGTCGGGGAATCTGGTTTTGATCAAACCCATCTATCATTTTTGTCCCAGATCTGTATTAACTACAGGAACTGAATATAGCTTTTTTTCCTCCATTGTATTGTTTGTCCTCCTTTTTTATAGGCAAACAGAGCTTCTGACCAAAGGAAATTGCAGGTAGGAGAGGAATATGCTTCAAAATTTTCAATGGAACAAAGAATTAAGGAGAGGAAACCCTACCCTCTGGTTCTGTTTTCCCAGCCAGTTACACGTACAAGTAGTTTGTAAGAGTGCTGTTCATACAGACTGCTTTAGATATGATAGTTGAAGGCAGATGGCCTCATTAAAAAACTCTTCAAGGTACTTACTGTGCAGATTATAAGCTATGAAGATTGCAAAAAGAATATGAAACCAACATAAAGAAACATCATTTTGAGAGAGGAGAGAATTGCTTAAGTGGTTAAAAAAAGGAAAATAAGCGCTCCTTAGATTGAGTTGAGCAGTCAGGAATGTGAAATACTTTCTCCCGTTAAAGTTTTTCTTACTCTTACCCTCAGATAAACCCAAGGCTCCTTCTACCTCTAGTCCAACTTTTTCTATACTACGTGCATTTAAAACATTACCCTATAGTTGGCTGCTGGCATCATTCCCACCATGCTCCCCCCTGCCCCCC
Source organism: Carollia perspicillata (assembly GCA_004027735.1). Classification (NCBI taxonomy): domain Eukaryota; kingdom Metazoa; phylum Chordata; class Mammalia; order Chiroptera; family Phyllostomidae; genus Carollia; species Carollia perspicillata. The sequence continues at coordinate 51,442 of PVKM010002220.1, read as the reverse complement.
CCCCCACGAATAAGCTTTTCGAGGGTGGGATTTGTTTTGTCTTTATTCCTAACTGCTTATAGGAGGGAGTCAGTAAATATTCCTTGATTCCACAATTCGTACTTCATAGTGGTAAAGGATATCAGCACATTCATGTTTGTAGTGCAGAGATGAGCTCTAAGTTCATGTTCAGAACACTTTGTGTAGGCAGAACTAATGAATTCTAAAGTTACTGCGCTCAAGTGTTTTGCTTTTACTCCTAGGAATAACTTTGGGAATAGTTACATTCTTCCCAACAGACATGGTTATCAGTTTATTAGGCTCATGGCAAACCAGAAACAAATTTATAAAGGAAGTTTATTGTAGCAGGATTATTACTACATAGCAGTAATATGAAGGGATAACTTCATGATCTGTTTCTGCCTTGCTACGTCTTACTGACCAGCCATACTGAACATTTTGCAGATTCCTGATTAGACCACTGTTTCTTGGCAGTTATCCCTCCACAGCATCTGATACCTCCCATTATCATTGAAAGCTGATTCTCAGTGATGTGCTTTTATTTCTTTGTATAGCATATATTTCTTGAAGGTAGGAAACCATGACTTTTTTTTTTTAATTTAGTGCCTGTCACAGAATAAACACTTATGTAAGGGAATGAATGAGGCAGTGAAGCTCTAGAAATAAGATAGCCTCAGAGCACATGGTCTTCAGTGTAGGGACAGGCAGGCAGGTCCTCACCCCCAAAGGCACTTCACGCTGCAGCACCGTGGAACAGGTGATGCTCATGATGTCTGTGATTAAAAATGGTACAGATTAAGTATATTTACATAAGAGTTTAAGGGGATTAACTTGCAACCAAGTCATGCATTAAAACATGCAGTCATTTACTTCAGGGCTTATGATCTGATCTTTTATTCCTTAGGGAAGTTGCTAGGTTTTATGTTGACTAGAGGGTTGAATCACCATGGTCTTTTTCTTTTAAATGTCTATAATCTCTGTAGAGTTTTTCTACAAATGCTCTGAAATTTCTCATCTTCCTTTGCACAATCATTTGGAAGGTTAACAAAAAAATGAGAAAATACACTAATCTTAGTTCAGATAAGCACTTGTCTTTCACTAAATAAGATATATAATTATTACCTCAGGTTTTCTTAGCATAAAATCTTGTCTACATCCTTTAGATTTCAGAATTAGTACCAACAAAAATTATATGGGAAAAATAGGAAGGAGTTTGTGTTCTCTGAGCATTGCTGTTTTGCCTTAAAAGTTTTTGTGAGAGAGATCCATTGCCAGAGGCAACCTTTGCCATCCTTACCTTTGTTTTGATGTTTAAGATTAATTTTTAATTTCTTTCCAGTCTCTGCTAAATCAAATACCTAGAAAATCCAGACTGTCCTTCATAGGCATGATTCTCCACATTGGTGCAGCTAGCCATGAACTATCCTTTTCTTCTCCCTCTTTTTCCCAGATAACTCCCGGGGCCAATTCAGCACCTCTACATGGCCATCCTAACAAGGTGATTTGTGAAAGGGTGAGACTTCAGAGCCTGTTCCCTCTCCTCCCAAGTGATAAGAACACTACCGTTCAAGAGGATGCTCACTTCAAAGCTTTCTTCCAGGTTCTTATATATTTACCCTTTCCCTACACAGGGCTGAAAGTCACAGATAACATTCTAGGTTGTTTCTAGGGAGACTTGAAACAGATTTCTCAATATCTTCCTTCTTCTTTTCTGTTATACATGGGAATAAGTATTCTTCTTAGAGGACTTCTTTAATAAAGCTTTTTCAGCCTGCTTTTCTGAGGAATGTTTGTCTTCTCTGGACCTGCTGTTTATTTTTTGACCACTTAATATTGTTTTTTATCTTTTGGTCTGAATCATTTGTCCTAATAGGCCAAGTTCTGTAGGAAAGTAGAAAATATTACAGATTATGGTAAATTGTATAGGAAAGAGAAAAAGGGAAGCATGGAAGATATTTTTTAAAGCCATCACTATTTATTTGCTTAGTGCCTAGAGTTACATAATAATGCATATTTCAGAGAGAAAACATGGTACTTGCCTTTATGACTTTTGATATCTGTGGGTAAGATATTAAAATTTTTGTTATGTATTAAATGAAAATGAGATGTAATGGATTGAAATATCATTATGTTGTTAACAGTTAATATTACTAGGATATGCCCACATAAAGCATTACTAAGCTTTTACTCCCTTAATCCATAGTTACCACAAAGGAAACTAAGTTACAGATTTGCTTCTTGGGTGCTAGGGATTTTTCCCCCAATGTATTTGTGCATGTGTATATAAACCTGAGGTAGAGCAAGTTGCTAATCAAGGGTAGAACTTTCAGCTAGAGCTAGCTCATTTTCTGTTTGTGTGGGAGTTACAGGTTGTCGCTTGGGACTAGTTTTGATAGAGGAATGCTTGTGACACGTTAAATTGGAGATGTGGAATTTCTGAGGCTAGCTGTGTAGGTGATTCAGGATTCTTCCATCTGATAGTCCTTGTTGGAATTTGTGCCTGAGTCTCTGTTTTGCATGTATTATCTCCTTTTGTTTTTAACCCTCAAACTAATCTTGGTCTTTTTCTAGATGAAGAAGTAGGCTGGGAAGAGCACACTGAGATGCCCAATTACATGTCTAGTTATTGGCAGAGCAGAAACTCAGATCCAACTTTTGCTATTTTTTTCCTATATCTGCCCACTTTACTGCCCTGCCCCTTAGATATCTGTGTTTCTTTAAACACAGTGCAGTACATGTCGAGACAGTTATCTGTATTGAATTAAAGGCCATTTTTGATCTAGCATTACCCTGTAATACCTTGATATTTAGTAGTACACCAATATGATATAGCTAAGGAAAAATCGACTTAGTACCTTCACTACTGCCACCAGTAAACAGTTATTTGATGTTTTCTGTTTTCTTTATAGTTTGAGTCTTCAGGCTTTAACCCAACATTAACTTTAAATTCAGAGAACTGTCAAATGCAATAGATTTAAACTCATGTTTTGAAAATAAAGGATTTTTTTAATTTGGGTGTTGCAAAAAGGTGAAAGATATTGTTAAGTGTTTATTTATAGTCCTAATTTAACTTACATCTTCCTTTTCTCTAACTTGAGGACAAGGCCTTCAGTGTACTTTGCCCGCAAAGGAAACCGGAGGTTTTCTTTGACCGGGTACTGCCCTCCCAACTGTTCTGCATGAAGCAAAGGAGTAAATCCTTTCCCCATCCCTTTGAAATACTGTGAGCTAACCTTCAACTAATTGATACCAAAATTAGGTGTGATTTCTTAGTTTTGATTATGTTTCTCATCCTTCTGAAACTTAGTTGCCACATTAAAAAGAGAGCCTGCCCAGCCATGTCCTATTCTCAGAAACTTATTTTCTTAATGTATTCATGTTTTCTTAATCTTGGCTTTCCCCCAAGCTCCTTCTCTCCCAACTCTTTCTACTTTTCCTTTCCTTTGGAATACTTCATTTTAAATAGACTCAACTTCCTCTTCCATTTTTTTTCTTGAAGCACCTTTCTACTTCCTAATGGTAGCTGAAACTGGTATCTTTCTTGAGGACATTTTCCCTGCAGTCTTCTTTAGGGAAAAAGAAATTACTGATTTTTCTACTCTAAGCATAGCATTGTATATGTGGCTAATAAATAGGATTGTCCCAGAGGAGAAAGTGTTGATATTCTCCCAGATCCATGTTTACAACCACCAGTTTTGGAACAAAAAGCTCATCTTGGTTTTGATCTCTTTTTGTCATTCATTTTAGCTGTTTATCAGTTCTTTCACTGTCCTTGTTATTGAAGACTTTTGCATTTAGCTTTTTTATTTGCTTACTTTATATTGTATTACTTCTAGACACTGTCTTCCCAATTTTGCATGCTTTTCTAATTTTTTAAATTATGAAATACTTCATATATACAAATGATAAAGTATAGTGCAGGCATGTGTAATTTCTGAAAAAAACAAAAACATCATTCAGCTTGGAACTCAACTGTTATTTTTGAAGCCTCCACGCGTCCTACCATATTGCATCTACCTGCTGTCCCATACCTGTGCTCGGGTAAATCTCTGCTGAATTTTGTGTTTAGTATCCCTTGCTTTTCTATATGGCCTTACCACTTACAGTATCCCTCAATACTATATTGTTTAGATTCTGAACTTAATATAAATGGTATCATTCTTTGTATATTTTTGTCGTTTGAAATTCATGTATACCAATGCATGTGGCCATGTAGTTGAATTAGTTTCCTCCTTTTAGTATTCCATTTATTATATGACTATGCTGTAGTTGGTCCGCTTTCACTCTGATGGACATTTGGGTAGTTTCCAGTGTTTTGCCATTACTACTAGCAATGCTGCCATGAATATGTTTCCTGATGTTCATTTAGTTGGTATTTTAATGTTTCTGTAAAAGTGATAGCTTTATATTTATTGTTCAAAGTTTTCTTGCAAAAGTGGTGCATTTGCATCTCTAAAAATAAGCCATATTTAAAATTAGAATTGAAGTGCCACTTACTTTTTTTAATTGATAATTGAGGTATAATTGATGTACAGTAAAATCCACCCTTTTGGTGTGAGGTCTGTGGGTTAGAACAAATGCAGACAGATTGTGGAACCACTATAATCAAGATGTCGAACATTTCATTACCCCCAAAAGTTCCCTCTTGTTTCTTTGCTCTGAACCCCTTACAGTTTTAAAAATTAGCAGTTTCTGTACTACCATTCAATTTAGTGATTATGATTAAAAATAGTATGCTTGCATAAACTAGTCAGCTGCATTGTGGGAAACTTGACCTTGATGTCTGACACAATCCTTGATTTCAGGTGTGTGTGTATCTTAATGACAGCTGTGTGATAATTTTATGATAAATATACTACAGATTGAAATTTTGATGATTTGAAAGAGAGGACTAATTACTGTAAAAAAATATGTGTTGTCCAGCAAATGTATAGACTTAATAAAAATTCCAGCCAAAATATTAGAATTTTTTAATTTTAGAATTTGGCAGAGTTATCCTTAAATTCATAAAATTGCCAAAGAAAAGATGGGGGAAACATTTTGGTAAATAATTTAAGGAGATCTGTGCCATACAGATACTAAATCATATAAACAAATAGCTTCATGTTGGTGAAATTTTAACTTGTTAAATACAGTGGATGCTTTTCAGCCCTCACTTTTCATGACACCTCAACTGAATCTTTGAAACTCCATTCACTGGCTTCCACCACCACACTTCCCTCTTCCTTTCATTAACTGCTCAGCATGAAAATGTTGGAATTTTTCAAGGTTCCATGTTGGGTGTCTGTCACTGTATAAACTGTTTGGGGCAGCTTTGTCCCTGCTTGTCCATGCCTGCAGCTTCATTAATCTACCAACTATATACCAAAAACTTCTAAATTTATATTTCTAGTCTCTGAGCTTCAGCTGTTGGCAGAATAATTCCACATAGTTATCTCAGAGGAATCCCTTAATTTCAGGTTGTTCTTAATATCTTTTCCATTTTCATTGGTTTGTATTTCTCCTTCACATTTTTTATTTTATTTTATGTTTCTCATCCTTCTGAAACTTAGTTGCCACATTAAAAAGGGGATCTATGTTTACAGCTTAAAATTATAGTTACAGATTGATGATGCATAAAATCGAGTGCTTTGGTGGAACTACATGTAATTGAACCTTGAACAGCATGGCAGTTAGGGGTACCTAACAGCACAGTCAAAAATCTTTGTGTAACTTTTGGCTCCCCCAAAACTTAAGTTGTCCCTCGGTATCCACAGGGAGTTGGTTCTGAACCACCCCACCCACCCCTCACACACACACAGATACCAAAATCCACAGATGCTAATGGCTCCTGTATAAAATGGCGTAGATCGGTGCACGCAGTCCACCGTCTGCATCCATGGAGTCCCAACTGTGGATCAAAAGCAGTGCAGGTATGTGTTAAAAAAGAAAAGCCTGCAGTAGCCCTGGCTGGTGTGTCTAAGTTAGAGAGCCGTCCCGTAACCGCAGGGTTTGCTTCCACGTCAGGACACATAACCTGGGTTGTGGGTTTGATCCCTGGTCCAGGTGCGCACTGGGGGCAGCCAGTCGATGGTTCTCTCTCCTGTGATGTTTGTCTCTCTCCCTTCCTCTCTCTCTAGAAGCGGGGGGGGGCGGGGGGATGTCCTTGGGTGAGGATTTTTTAAAAAAAGCCTAGTATAAGTACACTCAGCGAGTTTAAACCTGCATTGTTCAAGGGTCAACTGCTTTTTCATCCGCAGCTGGGAATTTGTGTGTGTCGAGAGCCTGAGGAGGTTATAGTAGCCTTTTGACTGCAGTGGATCAGTGCCCCTTTCCCCCCCTTCAAGGGTAAGCTGCATATATATGTACGAGTGTTTAATTATTTTTTCCATAGCATTTAATGATTTCTGATTAGCCTTTTTTCCCTCAAGTAAAAGAAAGAGCTCACTCACACATTATAAAATCAATCAAGTAAATTCCTTTGAACCAATGTGAGAAGCAACTTTGAATCTGGCAAGGTATTTGTTTTTGCCCTCAGTAGATTAATAGTTTAGTTGGAGTATAAAACTCTGGGTTCAACATTTATTTTCCTTCAGAGCAGTTTTAGCTTCTTTTGTCTTCTGTGGGAGGTTTAATGCTAATCTAATTCTCATTTCTTTGTAGGCTCCTCTCTCTCTTCCCTTTGTTGGAAACTAAGGACTGTTTTCTGGAGTTCCCTTAGGGTGCTAAAATTGATGCAGAATGTGATGAAACCGTGTTGCATATGCCAAAACTAACTTCTTGATACTTTCCTGTCTTTAGGTATCCAATGTGGTTTCCTATTACTCTGAGAAAAAAAAGACTTATTACTATAGTACTGATGAAGACCTCACTTCTCTTCACCTAATGTCTCCTTATTCACTAATGTAAACCTTTAACAGCAGCACAAAGAGGAGAGAGCATTTCACCCTAGTTTTAGTAGTAAAATTTTAGAAGTGTGTGTTTTATGTCTGTGAAGTATGTCATTGGTATTTTAATAGGGACCACATTGAATCTATACATTGCTTTGGGTAGTATGGAAATTTTAATGACCTTAATTCTTCCAGTCCATGAACACATATATGCTTCCATTTATTTATGTCTTCCTTAATTTCTTTCTTCAGTGTTCTGTAATTTTCTGAGTATAGGTCTTTTACCTATTTGGTTAGGTTTATTCCTAGATACTTTATTTTTCTTGTTGCTATAGCAAATGGATTCCCCCCCTAATTTCTGTTTCTGATATTTCATTGTTGGTATACAAAAATGCCTGTGAACTTGAAAAACAATTAAAAAATGCCTTTGATTTCTGAATATTGACTTTGTATCCAGCCGTTTTGCCAGATTCACTTACTAGGTTAAGTAATTTTTTGGTAGAGTCTAGAGGGTTTTCTGTGTACAATGTGTCATCTGCAAACAATGACAATTTTACTTCCTCCTTTCCAATTAGGATGCCTTTTATTTCTTTTTCTTGTCTGATTGCTGTGACTAGAACTTCAATACCATGTTGAATAGAGGTAGTGAAAGCAGACACCTTTGTCTTGTTTCTGATCTTAGGGGGAATGTTTTTGCCCATTGAGTATGACATTGACTGTAGGTTTCTCATGTATGGCCTTTATTATGTTGTGGTATGCTCCTTCTATGCCCACTTTGCCGAGTGTTTTTCATCAAAAATGGGTACTGTACCTTATCAAATGCTTTTTCAGCATCTGTTGATATGATCATGTGATTTTAGTCTTTCCTTTTGTTTATGTGATGTGTTACATTTATTGATATATGAATATTGTACCATCCGTGCATCCCTGAGGTGAATCCCACTTGGTCGTGGTGTGCGATCTTTTCAATGTATTATAATGCCGGATGCTGTTTGCCAATATTATGTTGAGGATTTTAGCATCTATGTTCATCAGTGATGTTGGCCTGTGATTTTCTTTGTCGTGTCTTTATCTGGTTTTGGGACTAGGATGATGAAAAGTTAAAATTCAAAGTTGCATATCTTAGCTTGCATAAAGCTTTGCAGTATAGTACATGCAAAAGAAAGCTAATTATTATGATTGGTTACTAATCTTTTGTACTTTTAAAGTCATGTTAGTGGAATCTGTTTTAGTAACTGGGGTCACTTATTTCTAGTGCTTTGTGTAGTTCATATATGGGTTTGTCAAATACTGGTCATTCTGCCATTTTGTTTTAATCAAACTGTCTAAATTCCAGTGATTATTTTTCATTAAGATTATCAGAACATAACAGATTTTCTTATTAAAATCAAGGGGTAAAAACAAGTATACTTTTTAAAACATTTTTTAAAAACTATGGATTTTGGAGAAAGGGAGAGAAACATCCATTTGTATTTCCACTTATTTATGCATTCACGGTTGCTTCTTGTATGTGTCCTGACCAGGAATGGAACTCTAACCTTGGTTTATGGGGATGACGCTCTAACCAGCTGAGCTACCCAGCCAGGGCAAAACAAATCTACTTTTTTTAATGGCACTGTTAAATCTAGGAAGAAAAGGTTAGTGTGGTGAAGAGTTACAAAAGCTTTTATATGTGGTTCTGAAATTTTTTATTTTCGTTATGGCAAATTGAAATATTCTCAAATATAGAAGAAAAATGATTTGGGTTTTGGAATAACTACTAAAATAATTTGGACTAATCAGAAATAACTATTTAGCAATTTGATTCTTTCCTCTCAGTTCTGTTTTATATTATCTCTTACAATCTAATGTAGTGTATGTAGCACCATGTACTTGTGCTAGCAGCAGGTACCAATTATTTTACGATCAAAAGTGCTGTAATGCCCACATAATTAGAACTCACTGGGAGTAGATTGGAGCCAGGAGATGTTCTCTTAGGAAACACATAGTCCTCATCAGACTTTGAGTTTATTTGTAGTTTTGACAGTTTTGGTGAGACTCAATTGGGAAATGAATTGTATGTGGACTCCTGAAGAGTTAATAATTCAATTAAGTGATTCATACCAATTTTATAGTTAGTAATCAATTCTGTGACCCTTGAAAACTTGAGACTGTGCCAGCATGTAACATATGTAAATTTTGAATTACTCATTATTCCCATGATCTTCCTGAAACCCGTGTCTTTCTCAAAATGCTGTGACATTCTGGTTAATAAGTGATGATCCAGATGAGTGATTTTCAACCTTTTTCATCTCATGGCACACATAAACTAATTACTAAAATTCTGCAGCACACCAAAAAAAAACATTTTTTTGCAAGTATGAAAAAAAAGTTGCCCTGGCTGTTGTGGCTCAGTGGATTGAGCATGGGCCTGTGAAGCAAAAGGTTGCTGGCCAGGTCCCCAGTGGGGGGACACATGAGAGGTGGCCTCACATTGATGTTTCTCTCCCACTCTTTCTCCTTCCCTTCCCCTCTTTCTAAAAATAAATAAATAAAAATTTTTTTAAAGTATAACACTGATTCAGTCACACCAGACAGCTATTGTTGCATTGGCATTGTGAAGAGGTCAGTGGCCCTGACTAAACAGTCAGGCATTGCATGTTTTCAAAATTGTCGTTGCATACCAGTGTGCTCCTTGCAGCACAGTGGTTGAAAATCACTGATCTAGGTCAGTTAACTATTTCTTTTTATCTGTTTTATGTAAATCTTATTTTTTTCAAGTAACTTTTATTAAATAACAGAACAGAACATCCTTAAATGACAAAACTAAGGATGCAGAAGAGTGGTTTAGAATCAAATCAAGGACCTACTTAAATTATAGCCCCTCCAAACTTAATCTCTTACTTAAGAGTTGATTCCTAAAAGAGTAACCATTGACTGATGGGAGAACAGAGTGGAATTTTTCAGTTGACTGGGGATTTAAAAGAGATGGTTAACTACCATACAATTACTAATTGCTCTATTGTGTACCTTGTGTGTTGTTACCTGGTGGATTTTAGGATGATTTTTAAGAAACAGAGTTCACTCTTCATTTGATACTATTTACTATCCATCTTCCTTTCTCCTCTGCCCCCCACATTTTTTTCTTTAAAGGTATTTAATTTGGGTTAATAGCGTATTTTTCCCTCCTTTACACTTCAGAGTAAATGTATTTAAACACCATGCGTGAACAGTAATGTGAAATCCTTAAAATACCGTACTCAGTTGATTGATTTTTGTTGCATTGGCAGAGTGAAGATAGTCCAAGTCCCAAGAGACAGCGCCTCTCTCATTCAGTCTTTGATTATACGTCAGCATCACCAGCTCCCTCCCCACCAATGCGACCATGGGAGATGACATCAAATAGGCAGCCCCCTTCAGTTCGACCAAGTCAACATCACTTCTCAGGGGAACGATGCAACACACCTGCACGCAACAGAAGAAGGTTAGTTGATTACAATTTATTTCTTAAATCTTAAAAAGATTTGTGTCTTTTATCTGTAGGCATTTTATAAACACATCAGCGCATATGTATGTGTACACACACACTGACATTAAAGGTTTAGATCCTGAGAGTTCATTTAGCTTGTGATTAACAGATGAAGAAATTCATGGAGGCTAAAGTGATTTACCTAAAATCAATCCATACCATTGTATATGAATTCAACTATCTTACGGATTAAGACTTTCTGCAGGCCAGCCTGCAGTCCTGATTGTGGAAAAATGCATTTTATCATTCACAACAATTAAGGGAATAAGGAGATCCTAGTAATGACATAGCTCTTCTTCGCTCTGTTCCTATTTCTTTCGTGTCTTATAAGGCATTTGGGAGCATAATTAGGTATCTTATAAAAGTGTACAGTCTGGTATGAAGAGTGACTGAGATTTAGTTTAACTCTCAGTCTTCTCTTGCATGGGATGTGGCTTTTGCTTGTCCTTCCTAGGAGAATACATTTCTTCCTGAGCTGCTTCCTCTTTTTTTTAATTATTTACTTACTTTTTATTTTTTTAAAGATTTTATTTACTTATTTTTAGAGAAAGGGTAAGGGAGAAAGAAAGAGAGGAAGAGAAACATCAGTGTGTGGTTGCCTCTCACGCGCCCCTCCCCAGAGATCTGGCCTGCAACCCAGGCATGTGCCCTGACTGGGAATCAAACTGGAGACCCTTTGATTTGTAGGCTGGTGTTCAATCCACTGAGCCACACCAGCCAGGGCCTGAGCTTCTTCCTCTTTGGTTGCTGTGTGAAGTCATGCATTTCTTCTTCCAGGGGAATAGTGCATCTTTGGGATGAGGTAACTGTTTGCATGTCCAGGTTGCTGATAATCTAAGAAATACTGTTAATCTTGAAATAGGACTTATGGATAGAAAGTTTGTGTCTCCTGAAAAATCCATACGTTGAAACTCTAACCCCCAGTATGGATGTATTTGGAGACAGAGCTGCTAAGGCAGTAGAGTTTAGTGAGGCAGTAAGTATGGGGAGCCTTGATCCATCATGATTGGTGTCCTTACAAGAAGAGATAGCATGTGAGGGCACAGCGAGAAGGTAGCCGCTTGTTGAGAAGAGAGCTCTTGCCAGAAACTAACCATGCTGGCACCTCGATCTCGGGCATAAAAGCTTCAGAACTGTGAAAACATAAATTTCTGTTGTTTGTACCTCACAGTCTGTGGTATTTTATTAGGACAGCCCTAGGAAACGTAACACTGAAGGAGCCTTAAAACCACCATTATTTGTTCCAGATGAGACAGAATAAACCTGTTTCTGAGCTGTATTCTGTTGAAACTCTAAGACTTTTACATTACCCGGTATATTATTACCTAATTATGTGGGAATGTTTAAGTAAATAATGTTAAGTCAACCAAGTAAAATATTTTATAGCTGTTAAATAAGCGTAAGGAAATACGGTTGGTTGTTTCAAGGTTACAGCCTGAGCACCTGCTGTAATTTTCATATTTTATGCTGAAACGTGTCATACATTCAAAAGAATTTGTGATTCCTAGCTGATTGTACGGAAATACGGTTGGTTGTTTCAAGGTTACAGCCTGAGCACCTGCTGTAATTTTCATATTTTATGCAGAAACGTGTCATACATTCAAAAGAATTTGTGATTCCTAGATGATTGTAAGCGTACCCTTACAATCATCGCACACAAGCTACCCAGTACCTAGGTTTTAACAGAATATTGACACTACCTCGAAAAGCTCTGCTTCTTCCTTCCTAGAGAACAAACCCTCTCCTCTGATTTGTCATCCTTCCCCTGTTAGACCTTTTTCATACCTATGAATGTATTCTAAAATAATAAAATTTTGGGTTTTGCCTGTTTTGTTTTCATTTAAATGTATTCTTTGACTTGGCTTACTAAACATTTAGGTTTTTTTACGTTTATTTTTGTATTTTTTCCCATTACCATTTATCCCCCCATACCCCTTTCCCTCCTGCAATCACATAACATTCTGTTTTTAATTTGGGTAGCAATAGTTCATTTATTTTTGTTGTGATATAATCTTTTGTTATGTCAACATACTGTAATTTATGCACCCATTTATTATAAAGAGTGTTGTTAGGAACCTTTATATACACATGTCCTGGTGTATATGTGTAAACATTTCATTAGGATGGAAGCCTAGGAGTACAATTGCTAGGTCATAGGAGAGTCTCTGGATTAGAAAGGGAGTGCAAAAGTGTCTGTTTCCACCTGGTAGCAGCTAGCTGTGGGTTTTCAAACTGAAGAGAAGCCTCATGCTCTACATTCGCGATAACACAAAGGAGGGGTGGGGGGAGCACTTACCCAGGAAACTAGCTGCTGGGAAGCCTGTGTTCCGTCTGGCAGTGTTGTACTCTCCCTCCTCCACTCTCTCTCCAGCACTTCACTGTAGGCTAGCCGAAAGCTTAGCTGCCAGATGTGCTTCCAGAAGCAGGCTCTGCAAACATGCAGTAGTCAACAATAGGTAGAATAATTTCAAATACAAAGACGAGCACGCCAAAAGGAAATTACCAAACATTTGAGGAACACCTAGCAAAATGGAAGAAGGACACAAAACAAAGAATTTGAAGAAACAGAACAAACTAGAGTAACTGTAGAGTAACTGTAAGAGGAGATTGATGATATCTATAAAAATCAACTAAAAATCTTAGTTGGTAAAGTTAAAAATTCAGTAAGTGGGCAGAAGTGTCTTCATTTCTGGAAGATAAGTGGAGAATCTTTCCAGAGTGTGGTGTACAAGGGCAAAATGCGGGAAACTCAGCTCTTACGTACACACAGAGCCATCACTTCTAAATATGCCTGGTGTTTTCAGGTGGAGATAATAAGAGGGAAGACTTTTTTAAAAATAATACAAAATCATCTTCCAGAATTGAAGGAAGACCGCATGTTGAGCAAGACTGCTGAAATTTCAGAACATACATCAAGGATAATTAAATAGTCAATATTTACTGACATCCCAAGAGAGTTATTCTAGCTGATTAATTATTTAAGTAAAAGCCACAGACAAAGAAGGACCTGAAAGAATTATTAAATACCGTATTCTATCCAGAAAACAGAAGAATAAATGCAAGAAATAGGATTCAAGACAATTGTTTAAAAAAGAGAAAAATATGGAAAAGATCTTGAACATGAGATGGGGCAGGGGAGAGAGAAGTAAAAGTGTACTTTAATTATTTTCACCTACTAATGCTGAGTAAATCTGGATATTTTTACAAAAGTGGAAGGGTTATGTGTTTAAAATTTTAAGGATAAATCAGTAGAAGAATAAAACTAGAATGTGTAACTTCACACCATGAAACAACATATACAGAAAACTCAGTCCATCAAAAGGCAGGAGGGGACAGCTTTGTGCTGTTTACAGGTGATACGTGCAAAACAAAACGACAAAGTGTCACCAGTGTAAAGTCAACTGAAAGAAACATTTGTGCTTTTTTTTTTCATTATTTCTCGTTTGTCATTATTTCTTACTTACAGACTTTCTAATAATTCTTCCTGAATGTTCTACCCAAAGGCACACTTAATGAAGATTTAATGAGAGGCAATATAGGAAAGATAGGGACTTACCTGTCAGCACAAGGACTTGGACCTTAATTTGTGTTTGGTTTGAGAGCTATTGAAATTATTTTTGAGGAGGGAAGTGAGAGCAGGTGACAACAGAATAAAACAGTTTTAAAAGGGGCCCTTAAAGCTTATGGTCGAGTGTTGTTTCAGGGGATGAGCAACATGAGCATATATATTCTATTGTAATCTTAAGATTTCGTGATGGAACTAATATTTCATAGTTTAATTGGCAACTTCTTCCCTCTTTTTAGTGATACATAAAACATTCCTTTAAAGTATTTTTACAGGTAGCGCTCTTCTAGTTGCTACATGGGATGCTTGTTGCCAGGTTCATGAATTACTTACTTAAAACCAATTAGCTTCTCAGATAAATAAGTAAAATAAGATATTCAAATGGATGTAAAACCATGTTATGTGCAAATATGAGTTAGTGTGCAGATAAGATTTCTGTTTGGTTCTCTTAAAGAGACCAGAAACAGTGATATGACTCCCAGGTAGCAGTGAGCACACCTGGCTTCAAAATATCAGCCACTCTGCAATTAAAGGTTCCAAGACTCTTTGGAGAGCTGCTTAATTCCAGAACTGCCATAGGGAAAATACAAGGTAAAACCATGGCATGTCGTGGTGCCACATATTAAGGAAGTGGTCAAAAGGAGGGGGACATAGTGCAAACACACAGGAGCCAGATTGAAAGTGCTCCACTTGGACAAAGTTGAAATGATTTGAACAACGAAATAAAGTAATGGTGTATACCATAACCCAAAGAATAAATAAATAGCCACAAGCATATACTGATTATGAATAACTGAGTCAACAAATGTGAGAGGAGCAACAGCTCTTCCTTACAGAATTCCTATTAATATATGTAGAAGAAACGAGGGCAACAGAAAATCACCATTAGAATATCATAACGATTGCTAACGATCCATTCATGTCTGCTAAAATGATTGGCAAACTTTCCATAGACGCAGATTAGTAATTACAAATGGAAGAAGGTTGTGTGGTAGAGGGTGTTGGCAGGTACCAGGTTAGCCAGGTGGTCAGGGATACATAAATATGTCTCAGTGATGCACATTGATGTGCTCCTTCTATGATGCAATGAAAGGGCATGTCACCACCTTTGTATCCTGTTCAGTAATGCCCAACCTCAGGTACATCATGAGAAAACATCAGGCAAACCCAGGTTAAGGGACATTCTGAAGAGTAAAGGTCATGAAAGCCAAGGAAAGACTGGGGAAATGTTACAGATTGAAGAAATTAAGTTAAGGAGACATGATGACTATATGAATAATGAGATCCTGCATTGAATTTCAAGACAGTGAGGAGCCATTGGTGGAAAAGCTGGTAAAATCTCAATTCATCTTGTTGAATTGATAGTGTCATACTGAGGTTTATTTTTAAATTTTGATAGTTTTTCTACGCTAATAGAAGATACTAGCATGAAGGAAGGAAAGCTGGTTGAGGGCTTTGCAAAAACTATACTGAAATTGTCCCAAAATATTTTAAAAGTGGGTTTAAGCCTTGGCCAGTGTGGCTCAGTTGGTTGGAGCGTTGTCCCATAAGGTGGCTGGTTGATTCCTGGTCAGAGTAAATGCCTAGGTTGTGGGTTCGATCCCCAGTCACAGCACATGAGGGAGGCAGCTGATTAACCTTTCTCTCAATCCAGTATGTAGTTTTTGAAGGAAAAATGCAAAATGATATGCTAAAAATAAAGATGGAAGAAGCAATTAGTGGAGCAAGAACCTGGGGGATGGTATCAGGAGTACTATTAAAGCAGTTAATGTCACAGATGAGTGTTTCTTGTGCCCTTTCAGGTTAAGCTGTTCAGAGTGAGAAGGAGCAGGTGAAAAGTAGAAAGGGGACCTGACCTCAGGAAAGATTTCTGAGGTGGCTGTGTGCAGCTCTGTCTAGAAGGGAGCTGTTTAGCTGCTTTCACCAAAGTGGAGTGCTTTTTAATGAGGCCTGCTGCTTTTTCGAATTGCATTGGTGCTGAGCCATTGTAAAGAGCAGTAGAGGTGAATTGTGGAATTGTAGGAAAGTACAAAATGAAAGTTTACTCAAAATAACTTGTTAAATTTGTGCTAAACGACATAGATGACTAGTGCATAGAGAGTAAAAGTGGTTTCCTTCAATAACCAGATTCTAACTAAAAATTCTGTATATTGATGAAATATTTATGCTGACACTGGCTCTCAATCATTTTCATTCTCAGCTTTTATTCAGTTACTGTTATAATTGCAGTTGTTCAACTAATGTTCTTTGTTTATTTCATTATTTTTCTACTCATTTTTTGAAATTGTCATTTGGGGCATATAGGAAACTATGTCTTTATGTTTTAGCCAAATAGACAAACATAAAGGTCCTATTAACATATGTGGAATGAATACTGGCAAGATACATTAAATTTTGTGGTATAGTTTTTATAAATAAAGGGAGAAAAATAATAGGTTAAACTATATGAAATTGCTGATACTTGACTTTTTTGTGTATAAAACAATTTCATACAATTAAGCCAGAAAAACAATGACAGTGGTTGGCCATTGGTTTCTAAATACTTTTAGAATGCCTAGGTTGTTTTGTTTTATTTAAAAAATATATGTATATACACACATTGTAATATATGTGTAATATAATATATAAAAAGCTGATATTTACCAGAGGGGAAGGGAGTAGGATGAAGAGTAAAACAGGTAAGGAGAATAAGAGACACAAATTTCCAGTTTCAAAATTGGTAAGTCACAGGGACACGGTACACAGCAGCAGTGGGGAATTATAGTCAGGAGTTTTGAGATAGCCTTGTGCATTGTCAGATGGTCACTAGACTCACAGTAATCACTTCTTTGGGTATTTAAATGTTGAATAACTGTTGTATACATGAAACTAAGATAAATAATATTGTGTATTAGCTGTGTTTTAATTTTAAAACATATCAAATTTATAAGTTTTTATAGCTGATGGAGAGCTACAGCAATTATTTAATACTCAAGCTTACCTTGGCATAAACTGCGGATGGATTGTAAAGAGAGACGATACAGAATCCTGATGTATCACAACAGTAAACATTGTAACGACCTTTATAACATTTGCTGTGTTACAGTCCTCCTGTCAGACGCCAGAGAGGAAGAAGGGATCGTCTGTCTCGACATAATTCCATTAGTCAAGATGAAAATTATCACCATCTCCCTTATGCACAGCAGCAAGCAATAGAGGAACCTCGAGCCTTCCACCCTCCGAATGTATCCCCCCGCCTGTTACACCCTGCTGCTCACCCACCCCAGCAGAATGCAGTAATGGTCGACATACACGATCAGGTACAGTAACGGAATGTGTGAGAAACACAGGTGTTAAAAGATGGTGGCAGGTTTTTGTTGTAAATTTCTTTTAATTTTACCTAAAAGGAAACAGTTTTACCTAATATGAAACAATTAAAAGTTCATCATTTCACATAAGGATTGAAATATAAATTCTGTATAGCTTCCTTAGAAGAAAGTTGAACTTTTTTAAAAATTAAGATCAAAATTATGAAAACCTAAAAACTGTGTTATAGTTGGTTTCAAATGACTGATACCGGATTAATAGAACATATTCAGCTGGTGGTTTGAATACATACCCTTATTTCCCTCTTCCAGTTTCTTCTGAAGTGATTCAATAGGCAAGGCAGTTTACTTAAACTTTCCGTAGATCTTCATGGAAATGACAGGTACAAGGCTTAATTTCTTCCAGGGACTGAGAACTACCTGAGGAGAGGGCTTGCCAGCCTTCAGAGCCCGAGGGTGAAGACCAGATTGTATGATTTTTCTTTCTGTGGAGTTTCTAAGGTCAAAAGAGACTCAAGTCTAGTATTCTTATAAAGTTGCTGAATTTTAAGGACAAGGAAAACTTTTGCAAGCTTATAGACAAGAAAGATTACAAAGGCAGGCAACAGACTAGCACCCAGGATTTCATCTAGTGCACAGGACGATAGAAGCACTGAAAATGCTGTATACTGAAAGGAAATACCTCTCCGGATGCCATTTTTCTGTCATGTTCTCCCCTTATGTTCATGAAACACCTTTCAAAATTGATCACATAATAGGTTCTAAAATGGAAAGATTTTCCAGACCGCATTCTTTTTTTTCAAGGTTTATTTTTTTATCTTCATTGTAATTTTTCAGTTACCGTTTAGTCCCTTTATACTCCCTTCCCCAGCAGTCACCGCACTGTTGTCCATGAGTCCTTTTTCCTTTTCGCTCAATCCCTCCACCCCCTACCTCCCTGCCCCAACCAGATTCTTCATGGTTTAAATCTGAAAAACTATAAATCATAAGTCGAAAACACTGATTTCAAAATAATGACACTGAATTATTTGAGGCAAGATTATAAGTACAAGGAAAAATGTTCATAGCAAAATCAGTCAGACATGCCTAAACCTGTTCTATGAGAAAATTTCATAAACCATTATTTATTTTAAAAATTGAAAATTTTAAATCTTGACTAATTGCCTGAGTAATTAGGGGAGAAAGTAGAATAAACCAAAAGAAATTGAGAAGAATAACAAAATTAGTAATATGGAAATCTGTTTTTAAGAGAAGTAGTTCTAAGAAAACTCAATCCTGGTGCTTTGAAAAATTGATAAGAATGGCACATTTCTTGTGAGGCTTGGGTAAGGAGAAAAGGACAGATCTAAAGAATAGGAATGATTAATTAAAAGATACATCTGCACATGGAAACACTCAGAGAAATTGAAGACCATTGTAATGTTCGCTGTGATGCATCAGGATTCTGTGTGGTCTCTCTTTACAGTCCAGCAGCAGTTATGCTGCAGGAAGCGTGAGTGTTAAGTAATTGCTGTGGCTCCCCATCAGCTGTAAAGACTTTCAAATTTGAATAGAATGTTTTTTAGTTATAGCACCTGTTTCATAAGACATGTTGGGAGAATTAAGAGTTAATCTATTTTGAGCACTTCAACCTAGTACAAGTGGTAAGTGCTCAAGTATATTATTTCATTATTAACTATTATAATGAAATGCTGTATGTGACCCTCAGGGAACAGAAAGAAAAAGGAAGTTCAAAAATTGACCCAAGATAATAGGAAAATTGGAATTACCACAGAAGCATGAAAGCTAATTAGAGATTGCCAATAAAAAGGCACAGTGACCAGGTGGCTTCACAGCTGTTTCTTCTACTCTTCAAGGAACTTGGATTCTAATAATATTCAAATGATTCAAGGCTTTTTATTTTTTCTCGGTGCAATTTTTGTAATGATTTTATGAAGCCAGTATAATTTTAATAGTAAAAGCAAATAAAGATAGATAGTAATCCCCCCCAAAAAAATAGGAAAAACTCTCAAATACATAGGATTTCTCACCAGATGTTTAAAAAAATACAATCTAACAGTGTATCAAAAGAATAAAAATGCATGTCTAAATAAGATTTATTCCCAAGTAAGAGAAGGTAGTTTAATATGAAAGTATTCATATTACATCAAATAAGAAAATCATGATTATATCAGAATATTTTGAAAAGTCAGTTAAAATTTAATAAAAAACCTGAATAAAATAGAACAAGGAAATTACTTAAATATAATAAATAAACTAACAGCTGGTATTCTAATTAGTGAATGACAAATCAGCTACAGAGGTGCTCTGTCCATTTTAATTTAATGTTATTTAGAAGCTCTACAAATAATGTAGTAACGGATATAAAAAATTGAAAGAGCCCTGGCCGGTGTGGCTCAGTTGGTTGGAGTATTGTCCTGAAACCAAAAGGTTGTGGGTTCCATTTCCAGCCTGGACACATACCTAGGTTGCAGGTTCCATCTCCAGACCAGGTACACACAGGAGGCAGTTGATTGATGCTTCTCTCTCTCATCAGTGTTTCTCTCACCCCCTTCCTCCCTCCCCCTTCCTCTCTCCCTCTTCCTCTCTCCCTAAAAGCAATGAAAAATCTCCTTGGGTGAGGATTAAAAAAAATTGAAAAATTTATCTTTTTTATCCTCACTATATAATTGTAGAAGAAAACATAGATTCTAGTTTGAAAGAATTTGATATGGTTCTTAAATGCAAATTCAGTGTGCAGAAAGCAGAAACATGTCGATCAGCGGTCTGCCTGATGAATAGATAAGTATGTTATATCTGTACGATGGAGCATTACTCAAAAAAATAATGAAGTACTAATTCATGCTGCACTGTGGGTTAATGTTGAAAACATGCTAAGTAAAAAGAAGCCACTCATGAAAGGCCACAGATTGTGGATTCCATTTATATGAAATGTCTAGAATAGGCAAATTTATAGAAGTGGGAACTAGGAATAAACAGTGATTGCTAATCTTACCAGAAGAGTAGAATAAATAATTTCTTCATACCATGGAATGTAATATTCAGAGAATTAGAATTATGCCAGAAATGTAAGCAATATCTGCAAGAGATAGAACAAGAGAAGCAAAATTGAAGACAATATTATGTCTCATTTTGTAAAGCAAAACGGGCTTTTTGGCCAACCCAGCACACTATGTCAGACTATATGAACACAGAGGAAAATATGAAGAAATATACACTGAACTTGGGGGTGTGTGTCCTAAAGTGAAGGGAATGGGAAGGTGGTTAAGGATGGAATCAAAGAAAGAAAAGGAAAAGACTACATTTCAAAAGAGGTGAGATCCCACTTAAAACAAGTTATGTGTTGGGTGTGTATACACATATATTGAGAAATGAAAAATTGTGTATGTAAATATCAGGACAACCCAAAATGGAACCTGAGCAGACTGATGGCCGTAGCAGAAATTAAGGCATAATAAAACATCTATCTTTAGAAGTTACATCTAAATTGTCTAACCTCTAAAGAACCAGTAATTCCAATTTAAAGCATTTCAAATCATAGTAAAAGAAAGCTTCCAAGTATATTTTATGAAGCTTACATAATCTTAAGAAGCGAAATCTCATAGACAGTACAGCAAAACTCAGCCAGTTTCCATTCTGAACACAGATGCATATGTTCTCAATAATCCTAGCTAGTGATGTAGTACAAGAATCTCTTTAAGAGTTATTGGGAGAATTATTATTAGAGTTTATCCTGGAAATACAGGATGTTTAACATTAGGAAATCCTAAAAAGTGTATTTATTGATTTTAGAGAGGAAAAAACATCAGTTTGTTGTTTCACTTATGCATTCATTGTTTGATTCTTGTACGCGCCCTGACTGGGATCGACCTGAACCTCGGTATATTGGGGCAACACTCTGACCAACTGAGCAACCCAGCCAGGGCAGCCATCATTCCTAATAAAAGGTCTTAAATGAAATGGAAATAGAGAAAAACAATCTATTGATAATATAACAAAAGCCACAAACTTAGAAGAAAACTTTGAGGAATAAATTTAATAATAAAAAGAAAATCAGTTTCTTGGAGGATAGTACCATAGTATTGAACATGTGGTGGCATAATGTTTCAGTGAAAAAAGCCTTAGTACAGAATTGTGATCTCTGTAAAATAGCATAACCCTTAACATGATTAAATTAATACAGATCAGCATATCAGTGGGTTTTGAAACCATAAAATTATTTGAGTTTATTTACAAAGGATAAATGTTTGAAGATGGCCCAACAATAAAATGAAAAGAAAGTACAGTAACAGGAAGAATTTATCTTACTAGATATTAACATTTCTAGTAAGATACTGTACGGTAATTGAAACAGCACAGATTTGGCGTGAAATAGATGTTAGGTGTATATGGGATGTTATTGAATGGAAAAATGATGGTATTTCAGTTTAGAGGGAAAAGGATATTTGAATAATATCCTTTTTATATATATGTGGAACAAATATAATTGCAAGGAAAAACTAGAGCCTGATTTCACACTATAAACAACAATTTTATTTGGGAGTATAAATTAAATATAAAAAATTAAAGTATTGGAAGGTTTGGGAGCACACCTGTACAGGGCGGGGCAAAAACAAGCTTACAGTCGTTTATATGGAAAAATGATATAGTGAATAAATAGTAACAATAAACTCATGCGCTCACAGCTGCAAGCCTTCATTGTCCCATCCTGTATAACTTCATAATCTACAAAAGCTACATTTTGACTACATACACTAAATAGAAAATCATAAAAGAAAAAATTTCATTGTTAATCAAAAGATAAAACATAGACTGGGGAAATATTTTTTTACACATGACAAGCAATAGGTGCTTATTTCTAGTTAAACAAAAGTATAAATGAATGTATAGACAATAAGTAGAAAATGGGCAGTGAGCAAAGGATATACACCCGGGGTCCCCAACGCCCCTGGCCATGGACCAGCTCATTAGGAACCCAGCCAGGAGCAAAGCTTGCCTGAGCTCCACCTCCTGTCTCCTCCCCCGATCCACCAACACCACCCACCACCCACCTTCCACAAAACTGGTCCTGGTGCCAAAGGTTGATACAGATTACTTAAAGAGAAAGAAATTGAAAGTTAGTAAATATTGTAAGATGTTTAACCATTCATCAGAGAAATACAAATTTAAAGCCGAGCATGTTGACATTGTTTTTTTCAGTCTTCAGGTAGATACACATGCTTGTAACCCAAGTATATCTACCATGAGTGGAGATGCTATGATATGAGTCCTGTTGTTACTGTTGGGATTATAATTTATTCCATCCAGCCTTTTGCAAATATTTAAAATACATTTATTCTTTTACCCAGTGATACCTCTGAAATAAATTAAGCTATTAATACATAAGAATATATATTCAACAGTATTTTTGCAATTGTATTTTTTTTTGTCAAAAGTGTGAAAGCAACTTGAACATCCATTAGTAGACAAATGATAGGGCTGTGTCGAGTACATTTACTTGAAATATCTAGCCAGTATGAAAAAGAATGATTGCCTTGCTGGTGGCAGAGTGGCGGATTACCCTGTGCCCGGCAAAGTGGAGCTTGAGGCCACGAACAGATAGACCAGCCCAGTGAACCCAGCTGTCTTCCCCTCATCTGACCGCGTTACACTGTGGACCATTGGCATGTTCTTCACCGCCTGGTTCCTCGTGTATGAGGTCACCCTTCCCCAGGTACACCCGGGACATCTATACATAGACCTCCTCATCTTGTTGGTGGCCTTGCTCCTCGTGGGCTTCGGTGTCCTCTTCCTACTGCTCTGCATCGGCACCTGTGTATGAGCTCCCGAGGGTTCCAGTCAGCAGCTTCACTGAATCCTCGCTTTTGTAAATTGATTATTTTTACTATTGCTGAAAGTGTCCCACCTGCTACTCACAATAAAGGCAGATGTGTGACAGAGGGGGGAAAAAAAGAATGATTGCTTTTAACTCGAGGAATATCTATAATCTTAATTGAAAGATAAGTTGAAGGGCAATATCTCATTTCTATTAAGAAAACAAAAATATGACAGCAGTTTGTGGATAATCATGCTTGTATACTCATGGAGATGTGGAAAGTTGTTATTAATGTTGTTTGTCTTGGGAAAGGTAGGATGAAAATAAGATTTTAAAAATTATTTAACTTTTTTTTTGTCTTGTTTTTCGTGGGGGTTTTTTTTTTTCATTATATGTTATTGATTATTCTATTATAGTTGTCCCAGTCTTTCCCCCTTCGCTCCGCTCCACCCAGCACCCCTTGCTCCCTTAGGCAATCCCCACACCATTGTTCATGTCCATGGGTCATGCATGTAAATTCTTTGGCTACTCCGTTTTCCATACTGTACTTTACATCCCTATGTCTATTCTGTAACTACCAATTTGTACTACTTAATCCCCTCACCTCTTCCCCCATTCCCCAGAACGCCCCTCCCATTTGGCAACCATCAAAACGCTCTTTATATCTATGATTTTGTCTCTGTTCTTGATTGCATAGTTTTTCAGATTTAATTGATGTTATAGGTTTATTGCCATTTTATTGTTCATAGTGTTGATCATCTTCTTTTTCTTAAATAAGTCCCTTTAACATTTCATACAATTATGGTTTGGTTATGAAACTCCTCTAGTGTTTCCTAATTTGTTTGTTTGTCTGGAAAGCTCTTTATCTGCCCTTGGATTCTAAATGATAGCTTTGCTAGGTAGAGCAAGCAATCTTGTCAGTAGGTCCCTGCTTTTCACAACTTTGAATATGTCTTGCCAATCCCTTCTAGCCTGCAAGTTCCTTTCGAGAAATCAGCTGAAGGTCTCTTTTTTAGGTAATTAGCTGCTTTTCTCTTGCTGCTTTTAAGATTCTCTTTTTATCTTTAACCTTGGGAATTTTGATTATGATGTGTTTTAGAGTGGGCCTCTTTGCATTCGTCTTGTTTGGAACCCTCTGTGCTTCCTGGACTTGCATATCTATTTCCTTCACCAAATGAGAGAAGTTTTCTGTCATTATTTTTTCAAATAGAATTCCAATTTCTTGCTCTTTCTCTTCTTCTAGCACTCCTATGATCCGAATGTTGGGACCCTTGAAGTTGTCCCAAAGGCTTCTTACACTGTCCTCATTTTTTTTCTTCTTCTGATGGTGGTTTTTTGCTTCCTTATGTTCCAAATCATTGATTTCATTCTTGGCTTCATCCACTCTTCTGTTGTTTCCCTGAAAATTGTTCTTTATTTCAATTAATATATCCTTTGTTCTTGACTGGATCTTTTTTATGCTGTTGAAGTCCTCACTAAGATCTTTGAGCTTTCCTATAACTAGTGTTTTGATCTCTGCATCTGATAGATTATCTCCATTTTGTTTAGTTCTTTTTCTGGAGTTCTGATCTGTTCTTTATTTTGGGCCATGTTTCTTTGTCTCCTCATTTTGGCAGCCTCTCTGTGTTTGTTTCTATGTATTAGGTAGAGTTGCTTTGACTCCATGTCTTGGTAGTATGGCCTAATTTAGTAGGTGTCCTAGAGGGTCCAGTGGCCCAGCTTTCCCTTTCACCCAAGCTGGATACTCGAGGTGTGCCCTCCTGTGGGCTGAGTACACCCTCCTCTTGTAGTTGAAACTTGATTACTGTTGGCAGATCAATGGGCGGGATTTACCTATGCCAGTCAGCTGCAAGGATTGGCTGTGACCACTGACCACCAAACTCTGCCCCCATGGAGGATCAGCTGTGCAGGGGCAGGGTGCACCACCATGGTCCGTAGCTGTCCACTGGGTGTTCTGGCTCTGGGGTATCCCAGATGGTGCAGGCCAAGGTCAGCCCCAACTTGTGTTCCTCCCAGGGCCACCCAGAATGAGCTATAGAGTAATCTGAGAGGGCTGCTACTTGTGCTGGGCTCGAAGGTTCCCAGGAGAAGCCAAGCTGTAAATCTAGGCTGGCTGCTGCTGGTGCTGGGCCTGGGGTCACTTAGCAAGAGGAATGGGGGCTATGGGCTCACTGAGGCTGGCTTGCCTTTGCTTGTTTGAGAAGATTTAGGAAGTTGTGAAGCATGAGCCAAAAACAGCCATTCATATGGAAAAACCACTATTAACAGTATGGGTGGGTCGATAAGTTGGTTGGGACAGAGGCTCAGGGGATCTCCAGGGCAGGGGAAATAGTGTTAGCCAGGTTGATGGAGTCTCAGATATGGCACCCACCTGCTGGCTCTGGGCAGGAGGGTTCAGAAAAGGGCCTCTGCTTTACTTTCTGTCTGGAAGAAAGTTGCCCCCAGCTCTCACCTGATGCCAGACACTTCAGTTCCTCCCTGTATACCACTGGTGCCTTTCAAGCTGCTACTCTGGTTCTGGAGCTTGGAGGGAGTAAGTCTGAATAAGTCCATGTGTGGGTTCTTTAAGAGAAACTGCTTGGGACTCCCAACAGTTTTTTCTACCATCTGTTACAGCCAGAAGTTATGGGAACTTACCTGCCAGGCACTGGAACCCTGGGCCAGAGGGCCTGGTGTGGGGCTGGGACTCCTTGCTCCTAAGATATCTCCCAAATTTTTATCTGCCATATGTGGATGTGGGACCAGTCTTTTCCACATTGCTGCCCCCTCCTACCTGTCTGGATGGCTGCGATTTCTTTAATTCCGTAGTTTCCAGACTTCCATTCCTCTCAATTGATGGTGCAGAGTGATGGTTCTATAGTTGTCATTTTAATGTGGTTGTGTGAGGAGGTGAGCTGTGTTTACCTAGGCTTCCATTTTGACTTGAAGTCTATCCTGTGGTTTTCTATGTAACTTTTTAAAATACGACTCTTTATTATTTCAGTAATTGCAATTAAACAATTTTTTGTCCTTTAGGATGTGGCCAAGTAATTTTTCCAGTTTTTCTCTTTAGAAAAATTTTCACCAGGCTAGAAAAATTAATACAGCAATTCATTATTTTCTAGGACTTTCCAGGAAATCTTTTTGGGGGAAGTTTACTCCCAGTTCTGTGTGTATGATATACTACTCTTAAAACAGATTTTCTAGCCAGTTACAGTGTTTAGCTGAAACTGTTGGTGAAGTACATTGTGAAAATGTGTGTACCTGAGGAAAATCAATAAATGATCAGATTTTGATTTTTAATTGCTGATATTTGATCCAAGCAGCTAAAATTCTAACATTGGTTTTTCTTTCCTAATAGCTCCATCAGGGCACTGTCCCTGTTTCTTACACAGTGACAACAGTGGCACCACACGGGATTCCACTCTGCACAGGCCAGCACATCCCTGCGTGCAGCACACAGCAGGTCCCCGGATGCTCCGTGGTTTTCAGTGGGCAGCACCTCCCTGTCTGTAGCGTGCCTCCTCCAGTAAGTCTGCACACTCTCTTTAGATGGGCAAAGTGCGTTATAGAAATTTGAGAGGTTGTCTTCTGTAGCTTTTCTTTTCCAGCTAAAGAAGGCTATTATGTTGCAGCGGCTATCTCAATAGCTTTCTCATAGTAACAGTTTAAGGAAATTAGCTTTATACTTTGATATATGTTTATATTATTTAAACTATACATATTTGAATATCCTAAAGATCAAAGCATGTTCCCTCATATATCAGCACCGTTTATAATTAATTTAGGTTGGCCTTAGAGTATTCAACATAGGATATGGACTAGTTAGTAATAAAGTCTCGTTAGTGATCAGTGGTAATAGACTCAGCACTTACTGGATTTAACAGGCACTTTGAGTGCTTGGTCTATGTATTCCTCTTACTAAGAAGCCTGTGGTGAAAATGGTAGCCCCATCTTCTAAATGATGAAATGTAAATTTGCTTAATGTCATAGAAACAGCATGAAAGAACATGGATTCACACCTTCTTCATTCTGTCCCGTAAACTTGAGTTTTATCTTTTAATCTGTTAACCTCCAGCCCAGCCTCCTTATTTCACAAATGATGTTACTGAAATCCAAGAGATTAAAGTGACTTGTGTGAGGTCAATAATCTCAAAGCACTTTGCTAATCTAGTCTATTAATAATACATATTAATGTTACATATTAATTATACAAATTAATATGAAATCCATTGCTGTAAAACTAATACCTTGTCTGAATGTGAAATAAAGCAACGTCAGCCCAGTTTGTCAGGTTGATGTGCCCGAGCGTGGTTTCTCGGCGACAGATCTGGGACCAGTGTGCTAGGTCTGTAGGCCTCGAATACTGAGAGCTGGCTTCCTGTAAATGTAAAAATCTAGAAATAAAAAATTTCTACAAGATTGAAAAGGAGAGCTTCTTGGAAAGCAGTGTATCTGCTACATCTTAAACCAAGCAGAGAGAGATTCCTCTACTTCCCTGCCCGTTTCACAGGTATTCATAAGGCTAAAGTAGAAGTTAGGTGTTTTTACTCATTTGTAAGAGCTATATAAAACACAGAATAATTACTAGGCACCAGTATTTTACTAGTAGATGTAAACATGCACTAGTATTTTGTTAATATAGGTTATTAAAACACTTTGGTTTGATTTGGGGTGAATATGGCAGTGACATTTCTATCTCACTGTATAGTTTTTTTTTTTTTAATTAATTACATATTCTGGTACTTTTAACAGAAAATAATTTCTCTTGCAGATGCTACAAGCATGTTCAGTTCAGCACTTGCCAGTACCATATGCTGCGTTCCCACCCCTTATCTCCAGTGATCCGTTTCTGTTACATCCCTCTCACCTTTCTCCCCATCACCCTCCTCATTTGCCGCCACCAGGCCAGTTTGTCCCTTTTCAAACACAGCAGTCACGGTCGGTAGGTATTTTTACTCTTAGGTCTTTAATTTTCACAGAATGTTTACACCTAAAAGGCAGATTTATTTAGTAGATTAAGTTGTTACCATTTGCACATTGTAACTTAGGCATTCTTCTGATTCTTAAAAGAAGGAATCCTTAAGCATACAAATGAATATATATAAATATATCTAGAATTATTTTGGTTTCTGAAACTTTTCTAGTTATTTTATGTCACTTGTCTGATTTAAATTTGTTCTTCATATCTGTAATCCCTTGGGAAGTAAATGTGAAGAAAAAGTTAGCTTTTCTATTTTTTCCATTTATAGATTTCTAAAATGGAAAATGAAAATAATACAAAATATATAATGAAAATGTTGTTATACTTGCTAGAATAATACTTATACTTATTTAGGTAAGTAGAGTAACCCTCTGAGCCTCAGTTTGTTTTCCTTGAAGGCCTGTTTTTTTCACTTTGCTCTCAGGAGAGGTAGATGAGATAGTCTATTGACATAGTAGATTCTGTCCTGGGACTGGAGCACAGCCGAGAGGCGTGTTACTCAGGGGCTAGAGAGGGTGAGTGCTGGCGAAGTGGAAGGGCGGGCACAGAAAGAAGGCACCGTTCGCTGTTGGCTTTGGGGGCGGGTGGGGTTAGGACAGGCCAAGTTGAACATCTGAACCATCAGGCATCAAAAGAGAATAGGAGAAAGAACATACAGAAATGGTTAGAGTGGAAAATTTCAGCCCCGGGAGAGAAAGAACGTGACAGCCCATCCTAGCAGAGGCGAACCAGCCTTTACTGAGGGTTTTTGGACCATGCTGGGTCACAGGCAGGGGCAAACCTGCCTGGCTGCTTTCCTGAAACTATAGAAGCCAATTTTGACAGAAGTTTAGTTAATCCAAAAAGCTAAAACTACTTATACAGGAAAATCTTTTATTAGAATTGGGTCAAGATTTATGTCAGGATGTCCCTTAGTTTCCAGTACCTAGGATTCAGAGTTAAAACAATTTGACCATCATTTGGAATTATTTAAAAGGTCCAGTCATGTAGCCAGATCGGAACCTGGGTTCATTTGCATTGCATAGTGTCAGCACTTGTGATTTCTCTCAAGTATACATAAGCTTCCAAATTAAAAGTGTTGGTAATTACTTATATTTGAATAATGTGTTACTGCTCTCTAACTGTGGGAGGGAGTCAGGTTAACATTTAAGAATATGTTGAAAACAACACAAAAATGTGTACACAAATGTTCGTAGTAGCATCAATTCCTGAAAGCCAAAATGTAGAAATGCATATATACCTGTCAGCTGATGAATGGATGAAGAAAGCATGGTGTAGCTCTACAGTGGGTTTTTATTCAACCACAAAAAGGAATAAAGTATCGATAAAGTACAAGATGGATGAACCGTGAAAACATTATGCTAAATGAAAGAAGCCAGATACAAGAGCCACAATGTTACGTGATTCTGTATGTATGAAATGTCCAGAATAGGCAGATGTGTAGAAACGGAAGGCAGATCAGTGGTTGTCCCGGTCTTAGGGAGGACTGAGGGGAAATGAGCAGTGAACATGACTACTGATGAGCATGGGGTTTGGGGAGGGAAGAGTGGAGAGAAATGTTCTGGAATTAGAGAATGTTCTGGAATAAACAAAAATGAACTGGACCCCTTACTTAGGGTGAATTTTATGGCATGTGAATTATATCTGTCAGCTACTTTTTAAAAATCCCACATGGTATATGCTTTACATAGCACTGTGTGCTACTTTGTACATCGTCTCAGTGTTTAAAGCACACTTTCAAAATAGGCTAGGAACATGTCAGTTTTATAGATGATAAGGTTGAGGTTCAGACTAAGTAACTATACATAAAAGTCACATGAGTGGTTACTGACTGCACCAAGAGTCTGTATAATGCCAAAGCCCATAAGCTTTCTCCTGCAGTATAATGCCTCGTGTGTCTTAACCACATTAAGCCCTGGTTTTTAGTTCTAAGTAAGTATACACCATGTTCCATTTAACGTAAGAGTTAAGTGTCTGAAAATCCTGTGAGTAGGTGATTTGTGTCATGTAATTGGCTTAATACCTGACTTTTTGCCTTCTCTCATTTTAAGAGAAGGTTCATTCACATAGTAAAAGAAATGTATCCTTTAATGGATAGTGGGAATGTTTAATGACATATTTCAGAGACTTATTGAAATTCAGTTAAAGGCAGGAAGATTTTTACTATGTATGTCCGTGTATGAAGTCAGGTTAATGTGAACATCAAGAAAGTCATGACCTTAAAAATACTTGAGGGAGGGTATATTTTTATTATTGTAGAACAATCTCTCTAAACACTGGAAGTACATTAGTTTGCTCTCCCCCCCTCCTCAGCCTCTGCAAAGGATAGAAAATGAAGTGGAACTCTTAGGAGAACATCTTCCAGTAGGGGGTTTTACTTACCCTCCATCAGCCCATCCGCCAACGTTACCTCCGTCAGCTCCTTTGCAGTTCTTAGCCCACGATCCTTTGCATCAAGAGGTGTCCTTTGGAGTAGTAAGTTTTCATTCATTATTAATTTATTTGTTTTGATAACTTTTTTTGAGTTTTGTTTCAGTAAACTCTGCATATTTGGAATCTTAAATGTATTGTTGAAATCATCGGGTTGGAAATCATCGGGTTGGAAAACTGTATTTTAAAATATTACCTATGTTTTAAACTAGTCATTACATCTATGGGAATATTTAAGAAATATTAAATACCACTTGAATAGTAAAGAACTTTCCAGTTTTTTTTTAAGAGACAGGTGAAATATTTATAAAGGTAGAATGTTCTTAAAAAAATTTTTTTCCCTACAGCCTTATCCTCCATTTATGCCTCGGAGACTCACAGGACGTAGTAGATACCGATCCCAGCAGCCAATACCGCCTCCCCCTTACCATCCCAGCTTACTACCATATGTGTTGTAAGTTCGTTCTTATTTTACTTACTAAGTGCTCAGTTTTTACATCCTTGAGATGCTCTTTCCTTTATGAGTACCTTTTATGCAGTGTGTAATGTAGAGTGTGCTGGTTATTTGTTTTACTTAGTGTTAAGGGGTTAGGATATGGGACCATTTAAGGGTAAAAGAAAGAGAAGGTCCAAGGACACGGGAGCAGTGGGGGAGGAAGAACTTCGTAAGCTAGAACATAGGTTTACCAAATCAAAAGGTGGAAAAGTTTAACATTTTTGCTACTTTTACAACTGGCATCACTTGCTACCTTCTGTTATCCAGCTTTTGATTGCCACTGCTTTCTCAAGGGAATAAAGAGAAGTTATTTCTATGCCTTAAATTTTAATCCTCTGTTAGGATTAAGTTTATAAAAAAGCAGGGGGGCGTTAAACATGATAGTTCTTTAGTTCTCGTGTAATGAAGTCAAGGAGGCAGTGCCGGTAGTTTGTTCAGCCCATAACTCTGAGGCATCATTCTGCCATTCTGTGTCTTCCTTGACATCAGTGGTCCCCAGCCTTTGTGGCACCAGGAACGGGTTTCACGGAAGACAGTTTTTCCAGGGGTGGGGTGGGGTGGGGCAGGGCAGACAGACAGGAGGCAGCACTGAGTCGGTAATGCAAGTGAAGCTTTACTCCCTAGCCCTCTGCTCACCTGCCGTGTGGGTGGGTGAGGGTTGGGGCCCCCTGCTCTCCATGGCTGCTCAGGTTCTAGCTGTCATGTCTGCTTTCCAGCCAATAAAAATGAAAGTGGCTCTCCCTGTCTACCTGCTCCTCGCAGGGATACTTCCTAAGTGTTGTATTACTCCTGCCAGATCCCACTGACCAGAGTTAAGTCTCAGGTCTCTGACTGACTGCTAGGAAAGCTAGGAAAGGTTGCCTTTATAAGGTTGTGTGCCTAGTGCTGGCTAGGGAGCTCAGCTCAGTTGGTTAGAGCATTGTCTGCATATAACCAAGGTTGTGGGTTCTATCTCATACAAGATGGCACATACAAGAAGCGACCGATGAATGCATAAAGTGGAATAATAAATTAATGTTTCTCTTCCCCTCTCTCTCCTTCTCCCCCTCCCCTCCTTCATCCCTCGCTAAAAAATCAGTAACTAAGAAAAAATTAAACACACACATCTATTTTGATCATTTGACTCTATTATAAACTTTCTAATCAGATAGGACAAGTTTCTCATCTTAGATACTAAAATGATTTTAATGTCTTTTGTGTGAGCCATATAAATTTTAAAATCAGCAAGTCAGTTTCTACTTTAAGGATTGTATTTATTTTTAGTGCGAGGGGAAGGGAGGGAGAGAAACATCAGTCAGTTGCCTCTCTTACACGCCCCATCTGGGATAAAACCCGCAACCCAGGCATGAGCCCCAACCAGGAATCAAACCAGTGACCTTTTGCCATGCAGGACGATACCCAACCAACTTAGCCACTCTGGTCAGGGCTCAGTTTCTACTTTTAAATAAAGGCTTGCTGAAGTTTTGGTAGGGATCTTTTGAAATCTGTAGATCAAGAAAATAGATGTCTTAATATTGACTGGTCTGGTTGACTTACACAGTGTATTTCTCTATTATTTTAAGCAGTATTTTTGGCATTTTTATTATGTAGGACTTGTATATGTTTTGTTAAATTCATTCCTAATATTTATGTGATTTTATGCTATCATGAATATTTTTTGTCAGTTTTTGTTTGTTAGTGAAGGCAGTTTTTTTACACTGATGCTCCCTAACCGTTGCTTGCCCCTGTAGCACTGACCTGTCCCCGTCACTGAAGGACTGTAACAATGTGTCAGTGCTGGTGTTGGTTGTGTTCCTGCAGATCGATGCTTCCAGTGCCACCTGCAGTAGGCCCAACTTTCAGCTTTGAATTGGACGTGGAAGATGGAGAAGTAGAAAATTACGAGGTTAGTAGGTGAACTTTGAATTAATTTGGGGAGTATTGTCTTTGTAAATAGAATTGTTCTCAATTCATTCAAGTAATTAAACATTTGGTAAATCCTTTGTACATTTCAAAATACAACTGTTTTAACCAGTGTTTGGCATTCTTAAGGATAATTGGTCATGCACCACACTGCTCTGATAACAAGACCGACTTTTGGTGCTCTACTGGAATGACATACAACTGCTGTGAGAGGATGTAAATGAGGAAACAGTGGATCACGAGTAGATGTGCTCGAAGGTTTTGCGGAAGCCAGAGCGTCTGAGCCGGTTCCTGCAGGTTGGGGAAACTTGCTCGTGCGTGAGGTTGAGGCAGGAAAGAGCTGGGTGTCCTCGAGGAACCGCGTGCAGTCTGTGGGTGGGGCGAAAGGGGCAGATTGAGGTTTGACTGGAAAGCTCAGTGGTTGGTTCCGGAGTGTCATGCTAGGGGATGGACATAACTGCACTGTGAGAGGAAGGAGCCGCGAGTTTTTTTGGTGCTAATGGCATCAGATCTCTACCTTTAAGAGTCACAATTCTGCTAATAGCGTAATGGAAATAGATGGGAGAGGTTAAGAAGTTGGTGGTGGGGAGACCTGTATAGGTCAGGCAATAAATTATAAAATCATGCAAGTTTGAACTATGGGAACTGCAGATAGAAAGAGTACATTCAAAGACATTTTTAACATTCGAATCAACGGGATTTGATTACTGAATGAATGGTTTATGGTAGTGTCAAGGGTGTGAGTGGGAGGGTTGCAAAAGAAGATGCTCTACAAAAAAACTACCATAGCCCAGGAGGAAGGCAGAAGGGCGACAGTAGGTGGAGTAGTTGACATAGTCTAGCTTGGATGATGTTGATGTTCGATTATTTGAAGTTAGGAGTAGGAGGTGCAGTCTCGGGGTCGGAAGGCAAATTTGGATGTGCTGAATGTGAGTGACTGTACGACTTGGTTTTGATACTGTCAGCTATCTTTCTCATGCCAGCCTCACGTGGTCTCTCTACAGTATGAACACAGATGCTCCTTGGCTTATGGTGGGGTTCTGTCATGACAAATCCAGCGTTAGGTTGAAAATATCCTCAGTTAACATGCATTTAAGCTACTGAACATTATAGCTTAGCCTAGCCATTTCTACTAGACACATGTTGCTTTCACATCACTGTACAGGGGAAAAGTCCTAAGCCAAACCATTGTTAGTCAGGACATCTGTGCTACAACACTTTTTTTAAGGAATCAGACCCCCCCAGGGACAGGGAGAAGGTACACACACACACTCTTTTGAAGCACCTTTGGTTTGTTTTTAATGCATATGAAAGAGATCAGGCCAACTGCTAAATTCTTCTCTAGTTTTCAGAATGCCATTATGACACCTTTTTTGTACAAATATGATCACACTGCAATATCCTTTAGCTTCCATTTCCGGGTTTCTTGAGAGAACAGGGCTGTGATAATTTCCTGATGTTGTTTGTAGAACACTGTTTATGTTACAGAGCAGTAAGAAAAGGAGTTAGTTATCTGTCCTTTAGGTATTCTGTATCAAAATTGTCTTAAATTATGTTGCTGAAAGGACAGCTCTTAATTAAACAGGTTATATACATACCAATGATACTACCCCAATGTAAGAAGAAAATTTTGTATTTGGCATTGGCATCCTTTTCTAAACTGTATTTTGGGTTGAATAGTTTAATCTTCTGCAAAGTCATACCGTAATCCAATCAAGAAAGTCTTACTTGCTTTTCTGGCTTTATCATTGTGTGCACATCTGAAACACGCCCTAGTCCAGAGTACTCACCATTTTTTGGGTCTACCCTGTACACGCTTGCCTAAGTAAATGCCTTTGCTCCCTTTGCTCCTTCTGCCTAATTACTTCCCCCTTCTTCCACATTGTCAAACAAAGCCATCAAACTACCTCTCTGAAAGGCATTTCTAGTTCATTATCACATCTCAGTGAGTTTCTCCCTCCTTTTTGTCCTTATAAAACCACACATAATAATCATGTTGTCTTGTCTACTAGATCATATAATTTGTTGAGAGTTTGATTATCATAACATTTTCCATTCAGTAAGGGCTTAATGAACATATTTTATTGAATGTAATTGCCATACTTGTGTTAGTTGACCTAAGTGTCCTACAGTACATATAATAGATGTATAATATATAACAGATCAGCTGTCATAAATTTTATATGCAAATTGTAATCAGCACCAGTTACATTTAACAATGTGCTATCCTAGCATTTAGAAGGACTTAGGGGCATGCGTGTTCGCAGAGCAGGAGCGGTTTGTTTTAGGTGACCAGTTCTCCAGATGAAGCTGTACCGAAAGCGGCATTGTGCTATCGGTCACATTAAAACATAGCTATCGCAGCATTAGTTACGGAGATTTTTTTCAAGAAATTAATTGCTCCTCTCATTGTCTCATCATTTCTTTGCCACCACTCTCTGCCCTGTGGCAGCCTGTAAGGGGGAAGCAGCACACAAAGGGCTGCCTGGCTGTAGAGTGAAGCGGGGGAATAATTAGAGCCGTTGCAGACCCGGAGAAAGGAGGCGCTTGTATGAAGTGGGGAAGTGCAATAGCTGCAATACCTCCAAATATCAACTGTGCTAAAATTCGTGAGTTCATGGTGGTACCTCAAAAACTAAGAAGCCTTAGTGGCCTTATTCATCCTGCACTTTGTATGTAAATTATGCTACTGAATACAGTTTGGTGGGTGGCAATTACTCAGTATAGAAGTATTTTGTCTAATAAATGAAAGGATGATAGAATATTACCATTTTTCCACCTTGGATGAATGAGTGGATGTAGGCAGTATTTCATCAGTGACTGCTGACAGAACAACTAGGTGTGATGAGCTATGATCGAAGTAGTCAAATCCACCAATTTGTAGGAAATACAGGGGACAAGGAAACAGGTCGGTGGGGAGGGTTCAGTCAGCAAAAGATACTTGAGGCATATCAAGCAGTGGTAATAGATGGATTTATTTGGATCCTGATTTGAATAACCTTTTTTAAAGTGCTTTGAAAGTAATTGAAACAATCAGACATTTGATATTAAGGAATTAGTAATTTTTTAGGTGTGAAGATACTGTGGTTTTGTGCTTTTTAAAAAAGGCATTCATTTTTTTTGGAGTGGTAGTTCTCAAACCTGGGGACAGTTTTATCCCCAAGAGGATATTTAGCAACATTTGGAGACATTTTTGTTGGTTGTAACTGGTGGTGCGGGTGGTTACTGGCATTTGGCAGGTGGGGACCAGAGATGCTGCTGAACACCCTACAGTGCACAGAACGCCCCCCCGTGATAAAGTTTTATCCAACCCAGAATGTCAAAAGTGCTGAAGTTGGTAGGCTGTTTTAACTATATAGAACTATTTACCAGTGAAATGCCATGTTTTTGTTTTGTTTGAAAATAATCTGGTGTTTAGAAGTAGATGGTAATAAGTGAAATCAAAGTAGCCATGAATTGTTGCTCCTGGGTAATGGACATATATGGAAGTTCATTATGCTGTATCACTTCTTTTGTATATATTTAAAATTTCCCAAAATAAAAGTAGTTTTTAATAAAATAATTATAATAGAAAACTGTAAAGATTAAAATATGTCTCCTTTTTCATCAACAGGCCCTTTTAAACCTGGCAGAGCGACTGGGAGAGGCTAAGCCACGAGGCCTGACTAAAGCAGATATTGAACAACTTCCTTCTTACCGGTTCAACCCGAACAACCACCAGTCAGAACAGACTTTGTAAGTGCGTTTTTCTGACATCGCCCCGTGTTCAATTGCCTGCTCTGCCTTTATGAAATGAAAGCTTGAGGGTCAAAGACAGCTTGATAGACAGGTAACCTCTATTTCACACTCCAGGCCTGTGTTGTCTAGTTAGGTGGCAGCTAGTTACATGGAGCTGTTTAATTTAAATGAAGTTAAAAGTTAAATTTCTCAGTAGCACTAGCTAGAGGTGCTGTATTGGAAGACATAGAACATTTCTGTCACTTCAGAAAGTTCTTGTCGGAAAGTGCTGTTCTGCATTTTTAGGTTGACTAGAAATTTTATGGTTTCTAATGCAAACTACAATATTCTATATATGATTAAAATCTCATGCGTGTAAAATTTGAGGTTTTTACCTAAGGATTCTGCTTATTGTAGTATCTCATTTATAGCAACTCTACTGAGATATAATTCACATTTATAGTGGTTCTCAGTATATTCAGAGTTTTGCAACATTCTTCACAAGCAAAGATATACCATTTTCATCACCCCAAAAAGAAACCCCATCCACAGTTAGCAGCCAGTCCCCATTTCTCTCTAGTCCTCTTCACCCTGGCACAAACCCCCACTAATTTTACCTCCGTAGGTTTGCCTGTTCTGGACATTTCACATTAATAGGATCATAGAATAAACTTGTATTACTACTTCATTCCTTTTTGTCACCAAATAATATTCGATCGTATGGATGCACTGGATATTGTTTATTTTTTCCTCAGTTGATGGACATTCGGGTTGTTTCCACATTTTGGCTAGTATTAATAATACTGCTGTGAACATTCACATGCAGATTTCCTTTGCTCTGAAATTGGTGTGTTCCTGTGAAACCTTTCATAAGCCCAGTGGCATAAAGTGAAGAAGCAATTATCATTCATTTACATGGACATTTTTTTTACTGCAGTTCCAAAAAAAAAAATAACCTACCAAATCATATCAAAAAAAAAACATAAAACCTGCCCTGGCTGGTGTAGCTCAGTGGATTGAGCACGGGCCTGCGAAACAAAGGATCGCTGTTTGATTCCCAGTCAGGGCACATGTTTGGGTTGCAGGCCAGTTCCCAGCGGAGGTCGCACAAGAGGCAACCATACATTGATATTTCTCTCTTCTCTCCTTCCCTTCCGCTCTAAAGATAGCTAAAAATAAAATTTAAAAAAAAAAAACCATGAAACCTAAATTAACACTGACATACAGTAAAAGTAGAAATGATGAAGGTGCAGTGCAGTTTAACTTAGCAGCATTGGGACACCTGGGAGCGCACTGGAACTGGCTGAGAGGTGGTGCTGGGGTGTGTTGGGCTGAGGGGGTGGGGGTGGGAAGTACAGGAGACTGGGGTGTAGGAGAGAGAAAGAGGCTCATCTGTTAACATGTCGTTGTCCGACTTCATCAGAGGAGTCAGGTCACCAACTGTACCCTCTGTGTCACCTGCCTCAGTGTTGAGGTCAAGGTTTGTCCTCTGCTGTGGAAGGCTTGAAATACAGTATGTTTGGCTGCTTAGCCTTGCAGATTTTTCTGTCTTACACTTCTTAGTAGGCACTCAAAACATCCTACAAACCAGCCCAAAAACTTAGGTGCTCTTTCAGAGTGGAAGCCATACTTTTCTGCAGTCATTGCAGGACTGTCAGTCATATAGAAAATCTGAGGCAAAGGCTTCCTGTTCAGTTCCTGGGTGACGTAACTGTCAGCCTGTCACAATTGGTTTGGTTTCAGAACGTAACCTTTTCTCTTGCCATTGCATCCGCTCTTCAGAACCAATAGTAACTTCGGCAGCTTTCAAGATTCTTTCTCTGCATGTAAATAGTATGAATGGTGGGTGAGGGCAAATTCAGCACACACACACTGTCTTTATTTTGTTCACCCTGATCTAAATACTCCATTGCATCTAGTTTTATATCAAGCATCCTTCCTTATAAGCTGTCACAGACTTTCCCGATACCTTAGGACACATCCTGCTAACAGATGTACAAAATAAATTCAGATAAAGCACCGATGCTCACAGACACATTTTGAAGCTGTGGCTGGGTGCAGAGATGGTGAGGCCACTCTTGCTCCTTGGGCCGCTTGCTATGAAACGAATTACCAAATGCTAGTTTTGCATTTCACTTTTTTTTTTGGTAAAAGCACAAATCCTCCTCAGTTTTATTTCAAATACCAAAAACAGATACTAACAGTAGGTCTTAATTAAATAAAGCAAAGTGGTGTAACACCAACTTTCAAAAAGTGAGGCATACCTGTGTAGGTTTTCTGTGGATCTCTTTAGATTTCTCTTGGGTATCTAGGTATACTGGATCATACGGTAATTATGTTTTCTGAGAAGTTCTAGTTTTTCTAAAGTGGTTACACCATTCTATATCCCACCAACAGTGTTAAGTTTTAATTTATCCACATCCTCATAAGTGCTTATTACTGTCTGTCTGCTGACTCTGGCCATCCTAGTGGGGTGAAGTGGTATCTCATTGAGGTTTTGGTTTCCATTTGCCCAATGGGTAATGATTTTGAGCTCTTTTACTGTACTTTATTGGCTGTTTTTATATTTTTTTTGAAAGATGTTCACACCCTTTGTCCATTAAAAAAATTTATCAAATTTTGAATTGTAGAAGTCATTTATATGTTATACATACAAGCCACTTACTCATTTTCAAAAATAGCTCCCATTCTGTGAGTTATCTTTCCACATTCTTGATGGTGTCTTTTGAAGCACAGTTTTTGCATTTTGATGAAGTGCCATTTATCTATCCGTTTTTGTTGTTTTTTATGCTTTTATTATCATCTCAAAGAAACCATTGCCTCTTTTAAGGTCACAGATATTTACTCCACTTTTAAGAATTTAATAGTTTTTACCTTTTACAATTTAAGCTTTCGCTCCATTTTTTAGTTCATGTTTGTATATTGTGAGGTGTAGGGTCCAGCTTACTTTTTTTTTTTTAACATGGCTATCCAGTCTTCCCAGCACCGTTTGTTGAAAATTATAGTACCTTCAGTATTAAGACTGGCTTGGATGTGCCCTGGCTGGTGTAGCTCAGTGGATTGAGCGCGGGCCTGCGAACCGAACGACCACAGTTCGATTCCCAGTCAGGGCACATGCCTGGGTTGCAGGCCAGTTCCCAGCAGGGGACGCATGAGAGGCAACCATACGTTGATATTTCTCTCCCTAACCCTTCCCCTCTAAAGATAAATAAATAAAATATTTAAAAAAAGAAGAAGATTGGCTTGGATGTTAAACCAGAGAGTTCCTTGATAATCTCAGTAAAGAAAAATACTTTTACTAAATGTCTTAACATCACGGGTGTTTTATTATTTTGCTTAAAATTTAAATGACATTTTGATTAGTGAGGCGGTAAGTGGTTTTGTAGGTTTTAGTAGTCAACAGAAGAGAAAACCACTTGGTTTTTTGGTTAAATGGTCTTTTTGCTTTTTCTAGGTGTGTAGTATGCATGTGTGATTTTGAGTCAAGGCAGCTACTTAGAGTTTTACCCTGTAACCACGAGTTCCATGCCAAGTGTGTCGACAAATGGCTTAAGGTAAAGTCATGGCCTCTGTGAAGAAAGTGGCGTTGGGTTTTCTTTTCTGCCGAGCACCGTTCACATGGAGTGTGTCCGTGGGTGGTGGAGGGGACGGGTGAGGAGGGAGCAGCGAACCGCGGTTCCAGGCAGATTTCTGAAACTGAAGAGGAAAAGCCGGCGAAACTCACTGCAGCCGTCACCGTGGGGCGACCCCGCAGCACCTGAAGACTAGTTGTGTTCCCTGATGATCAGCACGCCCTGGCTTTCTCAGGGTGTGTGTGGGCAAGGCCTGGCCTTGTTAAGCCAGTTTCCTCTAGAAGTTTGGAAGGGGACTTCACTGGAGCTCCTTTGTCAGAGATTTACATGGGAAATAAACCTCTAGTGCTTTTATCTAATTCTGACACTTTTCTCCTTTATAGTTGGGGGCGGGGGGGGCAAATACACAAATTCCTATGCTTGTTATACCTAACAAAATTATTTCAGGGGCTTACAATTTTCCCTTTTTTATAAT
Organism: Carollia perspicillata; assembly: GCA_004027735.1. Taxonomy (NCBI): domain Eukaryota; kingdom Metazoa; phylum Chordata; class Mammalia; order Chiroptera; family Phyllostomidae; genus Carollia; species Carollia perspicillata. The sequence continues at coordinate 10,825 of PVKM010002220.1, read as the reverse complement.
AGAATAAAATGTAATGCAGTAAAATAATTTAAATAGCTTGATGTTGTGGGGAATTTTCTAAGTATTCTCATTAGGAGTTGGTAATACTGGGTCAGATAACTTTACAGTTTGGTGAGGAAGACAGGAGCACAAATTAAGGGTACCTAGTTTAGCTCGAACTGAATCCTGAAGGCAGAGAGTCTGGACTTCTTAGGAAAAGAGGGCATTGGATATACTCAGCCTTGACATTGAGAGCAGAGGATGATTAGAAAACTGCAGGTTCCGTATGGCTGATAGCTAGAGCACGAGAGACAGACGTGCAGAGATGTAACCAGTGGCTGGCTTATTGTGAAGTCACTGTGAAGTGCGAGGGAGTTTGGACTACATCTTGAAAGTGATGTGGAAGGTTAGGATTAAGATCATGTTTTAGAGAGATCACTTGTCATATTTAGACGCAGGGGTGTCCAATCTTGTGGCGTCTGTAGGCCACACTGAAAGAAGAAGAGTTGTCTTGGGCCACACGCTAAATACATTGCGACATGTAATCACAAAACCTCAGTGTTTTAAGTAAATTTGCAACTTTGTGTTGGGCCACATTCACAGCCACCCCGGGCTGCAGGTTGGGCACGTCAGGTTAGAGAATGGACAAGAAATACTTTCCGAGAGACGGGGAGATGGAATAAGGATGTTCTGAGCCAGACGGAGAACAGATAGGCGCTTGAATGAAAAGGACTGATCTGAAAGTTACCGTAATAAAGAAGGGAAAGTATTTGATGAATAACGGGTTGTAGAAAGTAAGAGAGCAGGTGAAGCCTGTAATGCTGGTGTAGCAGCTCAGCAAATGGTAGTGCCATTTGTTGAGATGGAGTTCTTTAAGCCAGTTATTAATGTTGTCTGTATGGTGAAACTGACCCACTTTAAAAAAATCTATGACAAATTTAAAAGTAGCTTTGACTGGTGTGGCTTGGTGAGTTGGGCATCAGTCCTGCAAAGCAAAAGGTCACCGATTTGATTCCCAGTCAGGGCACATGCCTGGGTTGTAGCCCAGGTCCCCAGAGGGCGGTGTGCAAGAGGCAACCAATCGATGTTCCTCTCCCTCTTTTTCTCCCTCCCTTCCCTGCTCGCTAAAAAGAAATAAAATCTTTTTAAAAAAAAAAATATTCAGCGCTGTGGAAATGGCTATGTTTACAACACAGCCTATTTTTTTTTTATTTTAATTGTTTTTCAGTACAGTTTTCTGTCTTTTACTCCCGTCCCAGGCCACCCCCCCGGGGCTCCCCACCTCCCTCCCCTTTCCACCCCCCTTAGTTTTTGTCCATGTGTCCTTTATACTTGTTCCTATAATCCCCTCCCTTTTCTCCCTTTTTCCCTGAAATTCCCTCCCCTCTCCCCTCTGGATACTGTCATCCCCTTTTCTATTTCAATGTCTAACACAGCCTATTTTTATGAATAAATAAATAGAACCAAAAAATCAATTATAAGCAGTTAAGTTTGGGGTATCTTTTAAAGACGTTGTACCCTCTTAAAAAAATAGAATGTAAAAACTATATGGAAAGTAAAAAGGTCCTTTGCTTTTATTGTTTCGTTGTGTGAGTCACAGTTCAGACAAGTTTTCTCTTTTGTGTTTTAGGCAAATCGCACTTGCCCCATTTGCCGAGCGGATGCCTCAGAAGTGCATCGGGATTCAGAATGACCAACCTAAGCACAAACGCAGTTTGGGTGTTCCTCATCACATGTATATACGGACTAGCCATTGAACTTTAATCTGTGTGGCTTCCAGCCCTCCCTTTACCAAAAGGGTCAATGGACCTTTCTTTGCACTGTGTGACTTAATCAACTATAAAAGCTTACAATTAGTCTTCATAATTATGGGATTGTTATACTAACCGTGTGATTGGAACTCCAAAGACTTTTTCTTTAGCTTAATTTTGTGTGTGCACTAACATTCCCTGGTTTTTGTGTGATCATTCCGAGTGTTGCTGCAAGATTACAGTGGACGTGATCTTTTAGCATGTGCTTTTATAAAAAGTGGTAGCTCCAGATGATATAGCAATCTACCTTATATAGAGCCTTCAGAAACTGTGAGTGGAAATGAATGCAGCGTATGGTTGTTGATGATAAATGTATCTCTGTGTGAGAGAGAGTGTGTAACTACTTGTGTGAGGGCATGGTAGCTACGTGTGTATGAGATCCTATATACCAGCATGTACCAAGAATGTGTGTGTAGTTTTAATTATGCTGCAATGTATAATCTGGTGTGTTATTTAAACAGCACTAGTACTGTACACTGGTTTTTTCCCTTGTGTTTGCTGTTGCACACTGATTGCTAAGGGTGCATCAATGAAAAGCATTGAATACTCCATCCCCTTTCCTCCCCATGAATGGAATGAGAAAAGCCTTTTTCCTTTGCTTCAGGCAGCTGTCGTCACCTTCTCTTTGTTGGTGGTCCCAAGTGGGTCACTTAAGACAAAAAGTGTAACAGATTTCTCACTCCATGAACCTAATTTTTTGATTCTGTTGTGAAAACTTTTTTAAAAATCTCCAACTTGCTGTTTCCAAAAAAAAAGGTGCAATATCATACATCATCAGTTAGCAATATTAGCATTTCAATCAGTGATTCGAATGTTAATACTTTCTTGTTTTTTCCTTTACATTTCCAGTAAGCTTTTTACAGGAAGTACTTGTGATTTTTTTATGTTTAGATTTGTAGTCTATTCTGAAGATATTTGAGTAATATATTTCTAAGAATACCACTGGTCCCATGAAGTCTCGCTTCTTTGACTTCCACCAGAACAAAGTCTGTTAGCTGACTCAGCTTGATTTCTGGTGTGTGTTCTTTGTTTAACCTCCCATAGGCAACTAAGTTGTTTTAAGAAAACCGTATTCTGTTTGTCTTAATTCATCCGCCGAGCTCCAGTTCTGAAAGTCGTCTGGCTCTTCTCTCAGTAAATGTGCTTCTCATCGACACCCTCGTTTCCAGGACGGATCAAGTGCTGTGACAGCTCGAGTTCCTTCGACCTGTTGTGCTTTGATGTTTTATTGCTTTTCTTTTTATTTTGTTTGAGAAAAATTTAATATAATAACAGGAGTCCAGAATACTTGCAGTATAAATGAAGATTTGATTTTTGTATAAAAAATGACGCTGTAAAACAGGAATTGACCTTCATTTAGATGCTCTGAAGTATTTCAGTACTTAGCTGTGTGGGGTTTTTTTAATAGATTCATCGCGTATAATGCAGGTTGTTTGAACTCATTCTCCAGCAGTGTTTAGGTTTCTCTCATTCTTCGTGTGTTCCGCATTGTCTGCCTCTCCCCTGCAGTCGATGCCATTGCTTTGCAGGAGCACAGGCTGCATGATCCCAGTCGGGACTGCAGTGATTTGCTGCCAGCCTCACTCAGCTTTCAGGTGGCTCTGTGTCGGTTTTCTACTCAGACAGTGTTAACTACTTAATACTGCCATGCTACTTGCCTTCCCTGGGAGTCTCTGTAAGCTCATCACAGCTTAGAGTTCAGTAAATCAATTTACACAGAAGCACAATTTTGCCCTTTTCCAGACACCGTTGCCTCTATCTAGTCATACAGATAGGATTTTGCATACTTTCTGTTTGCCCCTGTATTTGTCATTGCATCAGAAATACATCTAAACAGTGGTAAAATGCACACGTTACTTTTAAATCATTAGGATTCCCCCACCTGTTCCTGATGAATACAAAGTTTGTTAAAGACCAAAATTATTGGCATAATAATCAGCTACATTACAAATCACGTATAGTTTAATCTTTATTTTTTTTATTAAAAAATCATGTTAAAAATGGCAAAAGCCCATCTTATACATAGACTTTTATATAGCTGCAAAAAATTTATATCTGTACAGATCTAACATAACACTACTACGCTCAGTATTCATTCTATTGAAGCATGCAAGTAAAGCACTTTTTCTGATTTGTATAGACACCTAGTTAACAAGGCACATTGTACTGATGACTAGGAAAAGCAGCTCTTTCTTCTTCCCCTCTGACGATGAATCCTTGTCGTAGCATCTCTTTTCCAGTAGAATTTTGAGAGGCAGTTGGCAATTTAAGGAGGCAGCAGGGTCTGTTTTGGCAAAATCCTGAATTGTTGCACTCTTGTGGCTGATGGCTCTTTGGAAATGTCTTTTGTTTGCACGGGGCTCTTTAGAGATGCGTGCAGACTTGCTTGTTCGGTGGCTAGTACTTACTGGGAGCACACGTGCACGTGTTCGGAACCAGCTCAGACTGGCCGCGGCGAGCAGCCGTGGCTGGCGAAAGGAGGAGCAGCTGGTTTGTGCCCGGCAGTGGTCACCGTGGGCGGCGCACCAGACAGCAGGCAGACGACGGGGCGTCGCCTCCTCCCTCTTCCCTCCTGAAACCATACTGGCTTTACCACCTGAATTCTGCTGCGGGGTTTTGTTTTGGGGGGGTTGGTATGAATTACCATCTTTTGATTTCTCTCTCTTTCCTCCCTACTCCTCCTGTCATTCCCCCCCCCCTTTTGTTTTGTCAGCCACCACCATCCCCCAAACAGAACAAAACAAAAAATTCAAGGCCTCCAGGTATCAAGATCTCATTAGGATTTTCTGTCCTGAATTTTTTTGAGAAAAATCTGAAAAATGGGGAAGCATATTTAGATTTTATACACTCTCTTGAATGTGATTTGTTAAGATTCTTAAATTTGGGCCTCTTAAATACTTTGAATGAGATCTATAACTCACGAGAATATTTTTTATAGATATCTTTAGGCCTTCATTAGAAAGCTATTTTCCCCCTGTTGGTACATTGGGTTACCTCATTTTGCTATTGTTTCAGATTATAGAAGCTTACAGGGGTGCCTTTTTTTTTTTTTAAATCATTTGCTGAGTCATTTCCTCAAGTAATATTCCATTGTATCAGTTAACATAGTTTTAAATGTATGTATTATAAATATCTGTAACCAAATCATTTGAAGGCTTGATAAATTTTTAACAAAGTTTGTACATTTTTTATGAAAGTTACTAGTAATGCTTTACACTAAGTAGTGCAATGAATTTTTATTTTTAATCCCTGTGCCCAATTTTGGAGTTGAGAGGGTGTTGGTAATAAATGTATGATGTACACTTAAAACATCCCGTTGTGTCTCACGTTGCTCTGTCGGGAGGGGAAGGGTTGTGTGTGCCGGGCAGGGGGTTGGGGGTTCTGGCAGGAAGACAGAGCTGTTGAGCTTCTATAGGCCAGATGTACTTTTTAGCCTATAATTCAGATTTTGCTTCTGCATTAGTGTAAACATCTTAGAAACACAAAAGCAACTAGCATTACAATATGGTACATGATTGTATCTTTAAAAGGCAAGAGATAGCCAAGTTAGACATACACGTGGCATAAGCTTATTGAATAGCAGAGGAACATGAGGAGAAAAGGGATTTCTTTCTAATCTGAGGCACTGTATTTTAGTTGGTGAAACAAGGAAGAAAAGAAAAGTGAGTCCAAAGTCAGTTTTGCTCCCCCAAAGGTGAGGAGCGATTCCAGTCCTTCCGGTGGGAGGGGAGGCTCATTGCCCCGGAGCCTGAGCCACAAGCTTTTTTACTCGGCACCAGCTCACGCCAGGGAGCTTCCGGCTCAGGCCCTGGGGTGTTTCGTGTGTCAGCTTCCTAGGGCTCCCGTACCAAATCACTGCTATGTTGGTGGCTTAGAGCAAATTTATTCTCAGAGTTCTGGATGCCAGAAGACCAAAATAAAGGGGCTGATCTTCCTCTGGAAGCTCTGAGGATCTGTTCCATGTCTCTCCTTGAAGTTCTTTGGCTTGTGGACACACAACTCCAGGTCTCTCCCTCTGTGCTTGTGGGTCGGCACATCTTCCCCATGTGTGTGTGTGTGTGTGTGTGTGTGTGTGTGTGTGTGTGTTTTCAACTGAACGGAACTGAGTGACCTGCGCAGAAGTCAGCTGTCGGGTCACCTTAGGAAAAGCCAGATTTGACCTATCTCAGCAAGTCACCTGAATCTGCCCCGACAGATGAACTCAAAATTCCAGTCTCCTGTCATAAAGCGTGACCAAAATAATTTTGACCTGGAAATGTTAAAGGGGACCGTTCCTTTGTCTTCAGTGTGTTCTTGCAACCAAGGATAAGCCTCAGTTGTGCTCTGGCAAATTGAGTCAGCAGCACAGCTTCCTAGCATACTTTTGAAAATAAGTTAACTTTGGAAGTTAAAGGGGGATGAGTAAATGGGATCATGTACAGTTTGATTCAGGATGGTTCCTTCGTTGAGTCAAAATGTGATGAGTCTGGAAAAAGATTCATGAAAGAAGCCAGACTACAGGTCACATACTGTGTGATTCTAGTAATATAAAATGTCAAAAGCTAATGTATAAAGCGAGTAGATTACTGGCTGACTAGGGCTGAGGGGATAGGGGGTTTGGGGGTGACAGCTAAGGACCATGGGGTTTCTTTGGGGAGCGGTAATGAAAACATTCTGAAATTGTGATAGAAGCACAATTCTGGAATATTTTGAAAGCCACTGATTACACTGGCTTTGAATGTAGTGGGTGAATTGTATGGTGTGTGAATGACATCTTAAAGCCGTTTCTTAAAAACATGACATACCCACCCGAATGTCTGTAAGAAAGATTAACCCCTTTCCACACAACCTTGAGAGGGAGCCGTACAGCATTCCTTGCGCTCGGTTCCCACGTAAGTTAAAGGGGCGTGTTCACGGTGTCTGGAGCCCTCGCTGTCCTGCACACAAAGGAGGAGGGTGTCCTCAAATTCTTTGCAGCGAGAACCTACTTAGGTGGCACCAACCTTGACTTCCAAACGAAGAGTACATTTACGAAAGGAAAAGTGAGGACATCTGCATAATCCGAAGAGAACCTGGGAGAAGCTTGTGCCATCGTTGCCGTTGAAAGACCCACTGATGTCAGTGTCACCCAGGAATACGGGCCAGTGAGCTGCGCTGAAGTTGACTGGCGCCACTCCCACTGCCGGCCACTTCACTCCTGGAACCTTCACCAACCAGATCCAGGCAGCGTTCTTGGAGCCAAGACTTCCAGTGTTTACAGACCCCAGGGCTGAGCACCAGCCCCTCACAGCGGGGCTGCAGGCTGATGTCTTACGTTAGCCTGCCTGCCATTGCTCTGTGTCACACAGACACTCTGCACTATGTGGACATTGCCACCCCTTGCAAAAACAAGGGGGCTCCCTCCATGGGTCTGATGTGGTAGATGTTGGCCTGTACATGTGTGGCGCCATCTCCCATGAACACCCGTGGGAGGTCATGCCTCATCTCTACTACCACAGGGATCAAGGAGAGATTGAAAAGAGGAGGCTTTTCAGCTCCTGCTTCCAAGTTCACTGGTGCACAGCCTGAGGTCTCAAACTGGCCTGAAGGCTCAGGTGCCCTCTGCTTGTGTAGCAGTTCACTACTGAAGACTGGAATACTCAGCTGCCACTGCTCAGGCCACTGATGGGTAGGAACAACCACTAAGTGGTCTTGAGCTGTTCTTCCACAAACTCAAACAGAATGGAAATAAACTTGATAGAAAATAAACAATTTCTTTAAAAAATTATTAACAATACCGTGTGTTAGTGAGTATATATGATGCAACTGGAATTCTCATACAGGGTGGGTGGGAGTGTAAATTGGAATGATCAACTTAGAAACCTGCTTGAAATTATCTACTAGAGTTAAGCATACCCTGTAACTCCATAATTCCTAGGTATATACCCAACAAACACATGCACCGAAGGCAGGTACAAGAATGTTCATAGGACTTCCGGCCAAGATGGAGGCATAGGTAGGTACTCTGTGCCTCCTCACACAACCAAAAGAAGGACAAGTTCAAAAACAAAAAATAACCAGAACTGCCAGACAAACTAACTATAGAAGTCCAAAACCAAGAAGTTTAAGAAGAAACATTCATCCGGACCTGTAGGACAAGTGGAAAGGACTTGCAGCAAGGTGGTGGCTGGTGGACTGAGGTGGGGGGGTCCCCACATTTGCATGTGGATAAACTGGGAGGAGCAACTGAGGAGCAAGGTAGACTGCACAACCCAGGGTTCCAGCGTGGAGAAATAAAGCCTCAAAACCTCTGAAAAAACCTGTGGGTGTTGAGGTGGCAGGAGAGACTCCCAGCTTCACAGGAGAGTTATTGGAGAGACCCACAGGGTCCTAGCGTGTACACAAATCCACTGACCCAGGAACCAGCACCAGAAGGGCCCAAGTTGCTTGTGGGAAGCAGGGGAAGTGACAGAGGCAGTGGAGAGCCAAGCAAGGAGCATTGTTCCCTCTCAGCCCGCTCCTGCACACAGTGCCACAAGGCAGCCACGTGAGTTGCCCTGCCCTGGTGAATAATACCTAAGGCTCCAAACCTTACAACATAACAGCTGCACCCAGACCAAAAAATATGGCCCTGATGAAAGAACAGATGAAAGCTCCAAAGAACTAAGTGATCAAGAAATAGCCAACCTATCAGAGATGCACATTTCAGAACACTGGTAATCAGGATGCTCACAGCAATGGTTAAGTATGGTCACCAAATAGAGGAAAAAGTGAAGGGTGTGCAAAATGAGAAAGACCAACAGTGATGGGAAGGAAACCGGGACTCAACAATTTGGACCTGAAGGAAGACATAAACATTGACCTAGAACAGAAAGAAGAAACAATAATTCAGAAAAATGAGAAGCTTAGGAACATCCGGGACAACTGCAAACATTCCAACATTTGAATCAGGGAGAAGAGGAAGAGCAAGAAATTGAAAACTTACTTGAAAAAATATTGAAAGAAACTTCCCCAATCTGGCAAAGGAAATAGACTTCCAGGAGGTCCAGGAAGCTCAGAGAGTCCCAAAGAAGTTGGACCCAAGGAGGAACACACCAAGGCACATCATAATTACACTACCCAAGATTAAAATGAAGGAGAGAATCCTAGAAGCAGCAAGAGATAAGGGGACAGTTACCTACGAAGCAGTTCCCATAAGACTGTCAGCTGATTTCTCAAAACCGAAGGCAAGAAGGGGCTGGAAAGAAGTGTTCAAAATGATGAAAGGCAAGGGACCTACAACCTAGATTACTCTACCCAGCAAAGCTATCATTTAGAATAGAAGGGCAGATAAAGTGCTTCCCAGATGAGATCAAGTTAAAGGCGTTCAACATCACCAAGCCCTTATATATGAAATGTTAAAGGGACTTATTTAAGGAAAAGAAGATCAAAACTATGAACACTAAAAGGGCAACAAATTCACAACTATCAACAACTGAATCTGAAAAAAAAACCTAAGCAAACAACCAGAACAGGAACAGAATCATAGACATGGAGATCATTGGAGAGTTTTCAGCTGGGAGGGGGAGAGGGGCAAATGAGGGAAAAGGTACGGGGAATAAGAAGCATAATTGGTAGGTACAAAATAGGGAGATGTCAAGAATAGTATAAGGAATGTGAAGCCAAAGAACTGACATGCATGGCCCATGGACGTGAACTAAGGGGGAGTTGCTGGAGGGAAGGGGGGTACCAGGCAGAGGGGACAAAAGGGAAATTTGGGACAATTGTAATAACATAATTGATAAAACAGACTTTAAAAAAAAAGGTAAGTACTTATGCATGACATCCACACCAGGGGGCACTATTGTACAAAACCAAGTTCCAAATAAAGCCTGTTAAAGTGCAGGTGGATTGATAGGGTGATAAACATTGCAACAGGCTTTAATGTGTTCATTTACAGAAAGGATGCCTAAGGAAAGCGGTTTCTCGGGACAGTACAGGACCACTAACTACAGCTCAGAGACGCATTCCTCTCAAAGCAATGTTGTATGTATTCCATACCACGTAGGACTTCTGACAGTTAAAATGGTTTTTGAATGTTGAACTTAAACTGTTTTCTCTCTCTCTCTCTCTTTAAAATCAAGCTTCCTCCATATTGATCAAGACAGATTCCTGCACATGAACTCGACACCCACGGCCCCCACCCCGTGCTCTTTCCACACACACTCATGTGCAGTGAGATGGGAGCTGTTCTGCCTGCCAAGACCTGCCCCTACCAATCCCAACTTTACCGGTGACTTCCTCAATGTCAGGTTGAGTGGTCACTTTACAGTCCTTGTCTTGCTGGACTTCTCTGCGGTGTACGACACTGCTCATTTCTCTTCATTTGTGAAAGCTGCGTACCTTTGGGTTTCATGGTTACTCTTCTCACTCTATCCTTGTTTCTCTGAGTTTGTTCTCTCACCTGAGGTTTTCGCTGACCTGTCCCTTTAACATCAGGGCTTATAGGACTTGTTCCTGAGCCTCTGGTCTTCCCATGCTGCACGCGCCCCCTTGCTGGGGTGACAGCATCCTCTCCTACTGTTTGATCAGTGCTCGTGGCTCACAGCCGTGTCTTGAAAGTTTCAACTTCTCCCCAAGGCTTCTGCCTGTGTTTCCAGCTCCCCGCTGAACACTTCCTCCTGAATTCCCCCCACCCCTGAACATCCCATGGACACTCAAACTCAAAACGTCCAAATGTGAACTCATCAAGTTCCCCCCAAACTTGTTATTTCTCCTGTGTTCTCTATGTCCATTGCTGGCCCCACCATGCACCCAGACTCCCCAGCCGGAAACAGGGAAGTCGTCCGTGACTCACCCATCTCTGTCCTCGATGCCTGATCGTCATTCCCGTCTCCCGTTTCTCCACAGCCCTAGTTTAGGTTCCGTCGTCTGCCGTTTCAAGATCACGCTTCCAGCTTTGCAACACTCCCCACCCGAACTGCCCAACCCCATCCTCGTGTTCATACTTCTCCCCAGTCTCCAAAGTGAGTCATTCACAACATAAATCGGATCGGTTCCTTTCACCCTCCATCCCACCCCTAGTCCCAAACCTTTAA